>CAUYRT010040281.1:0-23300 GCA_963574885.1 Lepilemur ruficaudatus
CAGCTACTCGGGAGGCTGAGGCAGAAGGATTGCTTGAGCCCAGGAGTTTGAGGTTGCTGTGAGCTAAGCTGACACCACGGCACTCACTCTAGCCCGGGCAACAGAGTGAGACTCTGTCTCAAAAAAAAAAAAAAAAAAAAAAACCAGACCCCAGCCTAGAATCTTCATGAATTAATACCTTGGAATAAGAGTAACTGCTTGTGCAGTCTCCTCACTACCCGCATTCATTGTTAAACATACAGGAAAAAGACACAAGAAAGAGAAAACTGTCATCAACATATGTTTAAAACTTTGCCACGAATGGGGATCAGATTGGCTGTTTTTAAGCCTGAAGTCCAGCTGCATTGATTGTGCACACTGGCCACCAGCATCTTCCAGCAGAGCAGATCTGTAGAGAAAGGCAGGACACAAGTGCTAATTTTTGACGGCCCTTGAATATAGATAGAGCTTAATAACAAAGCCATTCCAAGGCAGATTTATTGGACAAAACCTAAAACTTTCTGTAATTCTTTTGAACTAATGTATCTGTAAATTCTTCCTCAATGAACTCTTTATGAACCTTTTTTTAGATAGCAGCAGCGGTTCAGCTGTTAAGAACTACTGACATATCTGACTGAGGGGCTTCAAGATGCTAGAACCTATTCACATTTCTATCTAGCCAGGGAGCTAATAAGATCAAGTTTGTCTTTGTGGATTGATCAAGATTAGCATGAGATGAGCCCAGTCAGTATCTTTCTCAGTGAAAAAGGAAGGGTTAGGGGGAAAGGGGGTGAAAGAAGAAAGTTCTTCATCAAGAATGACTGCAGGATTGCCTGCTGATGCATGTCAGATCACCCGCACAGAGAGATCACATGGCTTCTCCAAAAGTCAAACGATCAATTCGCCTCGTTTTGGCTCTGTACTTAATGCACAAACAGTGCGATCTGCGGGGCTGTAATTGCATTGTTAGGGCCAAGGAACAAGCCTGTGCCTTTTCAGCAGACAGCTGGCAGGGAGAGAGGCATGTTGTTAGGAAAGAGAGAGGCAAGGCAAATAAAATTACTGCTAACGCTCAGAGATCGGCAGGAGTCCTACTTGCCTAATCTTACCGGTGGGAGCAAGCGGCTGTTGTAATCCAATTATAGCAGCATAAGCAATTTGTTAGACACTCCGCATAATGTAACAATTTCCCAATAAACTCTGACTTGTAATAACGTCGGCAAGAGTCCGCATAAATCTGCCCGAATGGTGGGGGCTGGAGCATTCGGCTGGGGGCTTGTAATTGGCGCCATCAGCACGTTTTGCGGAGTGCAGTATGGTGCAGTCTTTTAGTGCAGGAATTTTAAGGAGAAAAGCATGGCACACGTTTCTTAGGGAAAAAAAAGTGGCCATTAAAAGGGGAGCAGCAAGAAGGGCATACTCTTGCCTTCACATTACCTACGAGTCTTAGTGTAGAAAGAAAACAGGAGGAAGCCATGTTTCCTCCTAATACTAAAGAGGGGAGGTGGAGGAAATAGTGTATGGATTAGTTAAATTCTTTTATTTGAAAGGCATCAGTTTCTAATATTTATACCCTCCTCTCGAGCCTCCTAAAATGCTGTTCATGCAACATTTAGCTAATATTTTTACAAAATGTCCATAGCCAAGCAAGCCTAGAAATACCAAATTTAAATCTGTTCTCTTTTGGAGTTTAGCATTTTCTTTACAACATGAAAATATATTTTCTTTGTGCCCAGGACAGTTCTTTAAATATATTATTATCTCATTGAATATCAAACCTTTCTGTAGAGTTCTGCCTTCTGCTTTAAGAAAAGCGTTAGTTACTGAAGGGTTTAAATCCCAGCTTGTTTGCTTAGCTGGCTTTACTGTGCTGATTATTTTCTAATTCTCAAATATATTATGAATATGATATTAGGATTAATATTCTTATTGAAAACTTACATTTTATAAGAATGCAGTCTTATTTAAAATTATACCTGTTATAATCATTATAGAGATAATTTTGATTCCTAAATCTAAAATTTTAGAAAAACATTTGTGGTTGTATGGAGCAAAAAAGAACTACCCTTCTTTACCGATTAGTCTTTGTGGTCACAGAATAGGGTTTCTTATTTATACAAGGTTCAGGAGATAAAGAGTGCTTATAGATTTAATAGATAGATTTTCATGCTATTAAGGGTGTATTAAATGTTACCTACTTTCTTATGCCAACCCAACCTAAGTTGCTGTCAAAATCAAGCCTCTGAAAGAAGAACAGGATTCTTTAAAATATCCTGTTGCTGTGGGTATTATCACAATAAATATTTACTTTCCGTATAAACATTTCCTCCTACTGAAGCAAATGCTGCCTTGTTTGACTGGAGCTACATCAATAAACTGCAGTGCATCTAATAAAGCCACTCAGTGTCTGGGTTTAACTAATGGCTGATTTTCATGGCTTTGACAGTGAGCTGTGTGCGTTATTTTCTCCTGATATTGTAAAAATAATGAGAGCAAATTAGAACAATCAGTTTACACAGATAGCTCCTGATTGGAGGCGATGGGCAATATGGCAGCAGGTAATCCATCTTCGGGCTCCTGTCACATTAACTTCAGCAGTGTGAAAAGATCAGGTGGGGTAAGCAGGGATCCTGCCCAATCAGAACACTGAAATTAATGAGAAGAGCATTGTTCTGTGATCAACCTTTTAATTAGCAAGACTAGAAATGGAGGGAGTGATGAAGGCAGCACCACAGCTGCACAGTGCCAGGCACAACTTCTGAAAAGGGAAAGAAAAAAAATCTGTGGGTTTTATGTTAGTGTTACCTTTTTCTTGCTGTATACAGGCATTTTGTTTCCATTCTAGAGCTTGCTTACAGACTTAAAAAAACACTACCTACATTCCAAAGTAATGTCACAAATATTGTTGATGTAGTAATAATTTATAGATTATAATTCTTTCAGGAGTCATTTAGAATTTTGATTATTAGCATACTTTCTTTGGCATTATACTCTGTGTTTCAAGTTTTTATTTTCTAAAAATCAGGTAACCAGAGGAATTAAATTTTAAAAAGTTCTGCTTTGTCAACTGCCCTCCACCTCATAACTGCAATTTAGAGTTTTCCTTGGAAGTAACATGAGAGTTTTCTGGTTTGGAGCACTTCTGTCACTTTGAGTTATTCAAAAGAGGAGCAAAATCAAGGCAGTAAACTATGGCACATTTAAATTGTATTCCATTCCTCTTTCTGTTTATTAGGAAATTCGCTGTTTTGTTTTTGTATTTCCTATGCAATTGCCTTCTCAGTGTTGGGGCTGTGTTATTTCAGTTTATGTAATTGAGAATTGAATATCAATCCAGTGTGGTGTTTATAAGAGGAAGAGGAAAAAATCTATGCAGTAACTGAGACTAAAGGCTGATTCATCCAGTTAAAGCTCAGATATATGAAAATTATGATCTTGTTAATCACCCCTGTACTACTGGGGGAAAATGATATAGGACTGTGGAAGACTTTAATGAGCTAAACTTTCTAAACCAAATCAGCTCCTGTTTTCTAGACCTCTTTTAGAAAGCTTTAACTTTGGCAAGTATGACGCCATCAGGATTTGGAGTATTTTAGTCTTTATATAGTAAGCTTAGTGGCTTACTATAAAAGTAAGTAATGATAAACTGTGTAAATTAATTCAGATATCTTCCAAAGATAGATAAAATAATTTTTTTCTTGATATTAACAGTTAATTAACTTCAGTATTTACTTGTAAGTATTAATAATAAAAGCTGGTTATCCAGTACCCATCTGAGTACAGAATTAGAAGGAAAGAGCCTAAAGTATAGTATAAAATATTTAGGTTAGGTATAAGGTGATCTTTTTTATTATAGTTAATAGGACTTTATAATATAATAATATAAAAATAATTAGCTATAAAAATAATATTTATAGCTAATGTAGATTATATGTAACTCTCTAGCCTTACAGCTTGAAGATACGCATTTATAGAAACTTAAGTCCCTAATATTGAGCCTCCATGCAAAACTCATAAAAGAACACCTCACTTCCTCCTAGTACCATCTCCTTCTCCTGTCCTTCCCAAAAATTCAGGATTCTGTTAGAACAGAAATCTGATTTTTGTTTTGTTTTGAGATAGTGAGCTTTTCTTGAAACATTCATTTAGACTTAGTATTTTAGAATCAGTGACATAATACCAAATAGTATTTAGGACTCCCTCCAGACAAGTGTTTAATAGACTGGCTACTGTGCATATTAATATTTTAAAACCCACTTGTTATTATTTTGTAGGATACTTTTCTACATTCTGTAATCTAAAAGAGATCTTTATTCTTAAAAATTTTATGGATTTTTGTGGATTTTCATTGGTGTAAACATTTTTCTCTCTCTAGTTTGACAGTTTCAGAAGACTGGGCTCATAAACTCTCTATGAATAAATATGTTCTTAGTCATATGGTGTAAAAAGATCACTTACAAAGCTTGTGAAACCCGAGCCCTCCTTTTGAACCTTTCACTACCCATGAGCTCAGGATTCATACATGTAAAATTTTATTCTTGTGTCGTGACTTCAGCTTATGAGGCAAATGAACTATGAATTCAAATGACTCTTCCACTCTGTACCAAGTTTCTATGAAAATAAAATTGTATCTTTCCCTTTTTTCTAAAAGGGAAGTTCCATTTGACTTAGTGTTCCTGTCAATATCTGTTCCCATTGTTAGAGTTCTTTTCCAGAAAGATGTTTCTTAAGATTCACTTAAAATAAGGATCCTGAGTTTTGTTTTGTTATATTTGTATGTTTGTTTGTTTTGGTTTTTTTTGAGATGGAGTCTCACTGTGTTGCCCAGGCTGATCTTAAACTCCTTGGCTCAATTGGTCCTCCAGCCTCAGCCTTCCAAATAGCTGGGATGAGAGACATGGGCTACTGCTCCCAGCTAGACGTCTTATTTTTTGAGTGCATCTGTTTTGTTTATGCTAGTAATCTCAAAATGTCCAGGTGGCCAAATGGCCAAGAAACTTTCTTTTAATTTCCTTGCAGAGCTAAAGTCACTAATCCCAAAGCTACTAATCCCAGTAGGGTTCACCTCAGAGAAATTCTCCTTAGTCTAGTCCTTAGAGGTTACCCAGTACACCTTTATTTACAGTTCTTATGCATACAACCAGAGGAATCTGTAAAGGTTATTATAATACTTTCTCAGTTTTCTTTATTCCCCTACTACCCCCGATTTTTGGTTTTAGGATATGTTCCCATATAAATATTGAAAAATGTCCATTTTCTTTCTCATGTATGTATCCAAGATGGAAGACCTTTATCTTTTTTTTTTCCTAGTTTTCTGCTACTTAGCAAATTTGAGGAGAAAAGAGAATACATTAATATTTATTGAGCCAGTTTGTCCAGGCATCTTGGGCTAGCTACATGTTATCTGTTTCAATCCTCGTGCTAACCTGATGGACACTACCCCTATCTTACCTGAAGCTTAGGAAAGTTAAACATTTTCCCAAGTTCTCACATTTTTAAATTGTAGGTCAAGTTTTAAACTCACATCTGACTTAAGAGCCCTTGCTCAGCAGACTACCTTTCAGATGCTATTTGGAGATGCCATGTACCTCTCCTACCAGGATGCTTGGCTTTCCATTACATAGCACATATAGCTTTCCTCCATTTGATTTCTATAGCACTTTAAAAAAAATTTTTTTTTCTTATAGATTCTACTGTAGTTTGTAATCTGTAGCACTTTTGACATCTAGCAAATGTTATTTTCTCATGTTCCCCCTACTACCACCCCTTGCTGCTTATAATATATTTTGTTCAAGCTGAACTGAGCCAAGTAGTGTATTCAGAAACTTAACTATCTCATTTCTGGGTTACCTGGTCAATAATTCTATGTAGGTTTTAAATGCATACTAAATAATAATTACCTACCTTATGAACATAGTATACATGTCTTTTTCTTTTTCTTTTTCTTTCTTTCTTTCTTTCTTTTTTTTTTTTTTTTTGTTTTTGAGACAGAGTCTTGCTCTGTTGCCCAGGCTAGAGTGCAGTGGTGTCGTCATAGCTCATTACAACCTCAAACTCCTGGGCTCAAGTGATCCTCCCGCCTCAGCCTCCCAAGTAGCTGTGACTATAGGCATGCACCACCATGCCCGGCTAATTTTTTTCTATTTTTGCTAGAGACGGGGTCTCACTCTTGTTCTTGCTCAGGCTGGTCTCAAACTCCTGACCTCAAGTGATCCTCCAGCCTTGGCCTCCCCAGGAGTGCTAGGATTACAGGCGTGAGCCACTGCACCCGGCTTTATACAAGTCTTTTAAGGGTTTAAGATGACTTCATGGCTCCATATTACATTATTCTGCATATCAAATGAGCAAAATAATATTCAACACCCAAATCAAGGTGGTTACTCATACCTTAGTAATTGTTTTAGAGATTGTTTGGAGTGCACATCTTATCTTTGTCTGTGTCAGGACTTACAGTGTAAACATGCATTGACAGTCCTTTCATACCAAAACTTTATTTTTCCTGCTTAAACTTTGGTATTAATTTTGTCAATTAAAAAGTGTCTCTTAAGGCTTCAAAGCCCAGGTCTGTCTAGTTACACTTTAGTAAATATTTTTATATTTCCATTCATGCTTCTAGATGGTTTGGTGATTGTGAGGACATGACGGAGGGTATCAGAATTTAGTTGGACTTTGAAATCCTCTGTGTCAGAGAGGAATCTTAGGACAGGGATGAGTGATGAGAAGAAACAGGTTCGTGAAAACAAAAAAGCAAACAAACGTGAATATTGTGTGTGTGTGTGTGTGTGTGTGTGTGTGTGACTCTCCAGATATTCTCTAATAGAAAGGATAGAAATTTTTGACAGTTAAAGGTGGCATAAATTTCTTTCACAGTCTTATAAAAGTATGTAAGAAGTACTTGCTCACATGTCATGGAGAGCCAAGACCACGACAAAGAGGAACATTAAAATATTTCTAGAAGAATGAATATAAATTTAAATACGTTTTATACCTCAAGTATCACTTCTCTTATTTTTAATCGACATTTTCTAGGAATGTCTAAGAGCATAAGAAATTTAATTATACAGATTTTTTTTTAATGTGAGAGCAAAGCAAAAGGGAAATAGAGAAAACTATGTTTAAAAAGAAATGGTTCCTACAGTGTTAACTATGAAGTCTGTAGCGTGACTCTGTAATGGAATATCATGGCAGGGGGTATAATACTGTAAATAAGATGAATATGCCACTTGTGGATTAATGGGCAACCTAAAGAGTGGCTTTATTTACATCTATGTGTGAGGTTCATTTTCAGTTTGTTTATTTTCTCTTATTCTTGTGATTGGAATACTTAACAAACCTGATAGTTTAATTGGGGAACTTTTTTAAAAAATCAGTTTCCTTGAATCGTGCTTTATATTTATTTTTTATAGGATTAATATAGTGTCATTTTAGACTGTAAAGTAGGTTGAAGGAGTTTTCTTTAACCTTTTTTCTGGATAATAACTTAAGGAAAAGAGACGATTTCTGAAATATATTAAGTCCATAAAATACAGCTTTTTAAAAATTTGCTTATGAAAGATAAAGAGTAGATAAAGCCATCACAGGTATCCAGATTACAGTAGATTCCATTTGCAGTGATAGTTTTATGAATATGGTATGCTTTTCAAAGCTTTGGCTACTGAGTAATGTAAACTTGAATACATCTAGCCTGGGGCACTACAGGAGGCACTATCTCAATATTATAATATAATAACACGCAATAAGTGTAAGTACTAAGCGAGAGTTTTATATAATTTTAAGTCAGCTGCTTAGGTTACTGTTGATTGCAGCTTAATACTATTAATATTATTTAGTGCTCTTGAAACTTCACAAGTTTGATATTTAGATTGTTAGATACTCCCTGCTTTCCCTCAATCGAAAATGTATAAGACAAGTTATTTATAAGAGGCAAATTGTATGCCAGAATAAATGGTCTTATTATAAAGTTTGTATAGGATTAATTTTCACTCACACAAGTTAGATTCTCAAATTATATTTATTGAGTCTGAATGACATCAAACAAAAAAAATTTATGAAATATGTTTTTTCAAGCACTAAAATCTAGAGATTGTATCATCAAATTTAACAGCCTTTCTGTACCGTTACAGGTATTTATTGAACATTTATAATGTGCCAAACATTGGGCTAACTGTTTCATATACATTTTTCCCTTGAATCATCACAACAACTCATCAGCCATTTAACCCTATGTTATGTACAAAAGAACCAGAACTCAGATCAAGCAACTTACCCGGGGTCATATTGTTTGTTGCAGAACTGGAATTTGAGCCCAGACTGTCTGGCCCCATGGCCCTGTGCTTTCAAACCACTGTGTTTGTGAATTTTAGTACGTAGAAATTAGGGTATATGTTGCAAATGAGGGGGATTATCTAAAATGTTCTCTGTGGTGCCTATTAAATGTTAACCATTTACTATTAATAACTACTAGCCAGGAGTTGAAAATCACAAAAGTAGGCAAATTGGTTATAAAAAGAAAAATCATGATACAATAGTACATTTTAGGTTTGTTATTCTTTTGCACTTACAGTATTTTCCTTTTCAGCATTCTATATGAGATGATAAAAATTAATAATACTTAGCAACCACAAAAAAGTAAAACTGTTAATTGAACCTTGTAATCTCCTCTTACTATCTGTTAGGCTTTTCTTTTCTTTTCAGGCTTTGATTGTGTGTAATAAAACTGTTGCTTAATTAATGCCAGGGTTCTGAAGCCATTGGAGGCCACAAAAGAGAGTGAAGTGGAGAAACCAAGAGACAGTATCAAATAGCTTTTCTGTCGTGTTAATTTAGATCTGTCATTCTTGTTCTAGTTCATGATGTACCGCTCCCACCAGATACTAGACAGGTGAATTGAAAGAGAAGCTGCAGTGAATCCTGTCTTAGGAAAAACACAACTCCTGATTGAGGTTCTCAGCAGGCTAATGAATAAAATATTTCACCCCTAGTTTGAGCTGCTCTTAGAATGAGTGTGGCCATGTTAATGTGACCAACAGACATAATACAAAACCAAACGGAAGTGGTAAATTTGCATCTTGGCCTTGTGGTATGTATAGGAAAGATCTAGAACTGATGTTAATGGTTTACTGTCTTTGGCAGAATGGTGCTTGTCTGTAACCAGAGCACAAGAGGACAAGGCATACCAACTTGTATTAATCTTTATTTCACATGCTAAAAAACGAAATGGTAACCATTTTCCTAGCAAATTACTAAAGCTCCCTTTAATTATGGACAAATTTTTTGAAGGATCCATATGCTTTAAATAAAAAGTTGATAGGAAATGTTCGCTAGATTATAACTCAAAAAATGTTTTCTTAATTTTGAAAATATAGAAAATTGAACAACACATAATAGTCTTCCCTAAAATGAATTTACATTAAAGGTGACTCTTTACCTTCTTTTCTTTTTCTTTCTCTCATTTTTCTTCCTTGATTCAAGGAACTTATTAATTAGCTAGTTTTGTATGTGTATTGATTTGAACAAGAGTGTTGAAAAGCCGTGTTTCTTTCAGGATGGGAAAGATTTGAAATCCAACCATGAAAAATGAAGCCCCTTTTATTTCTGGCTGCATTCCCAGAATGGTTGTATGTATTATAATTATTGAACTTTTAGCGCCTGCTCAAGTTCTGTCTGGATTGTATAGGATTACAACATTATAACTAAATTGTACTTTCTGGTGATACCCAATTGTGAAATAGACATTGTTAAGTGGATGCATTGATATCATCATAATTTCCAATGGTTAAGGTGCCTGTGGAAAAGGGAGTTTACAAACCTGGGGAAAAAATACAGGCTTTAAATTGAATAGGTCTCTATTGTCCAGAGGGTTATTTAATGCTAATAAATAATTGTGCTAGAATGAATGGAACTAGGTTAAATGTTTACAGCCAAACCTTTCTATTCTCCACCAAAGAGCGAACTTCTCTTAACACTGACCTACTTTGCTCTTATACAGTACTATAGGTACAGTGGTTATGAAGTCATGAAGGAAAAAATAGATGAGACCAGAAAGATATTTTAGTAGAAGTGCTTGGTAGCATGTTAGTTGGTGGAACATAATGTTGCCACAAATCAGGAATAAATATTTGGAATTTTCTAATATTATAGCAGTTATAACCATTTTTAAGCCTCCTTTCTAAGTAGATATTTCTCTCCTGGCTTTCTGTACTGTGAACTTTACAAAACTGGCATAGGCAGCCTATTAATTATTCATATCATAGCAACAATTAAAGCAAATTAAAAATAAAAATCGCCATATTGCATTTAACTGTGGGCAGCACCAAACTGTGTCAGCTCTGTAAGGGCCTGTGGTGTTTCCTTAGTTAAAAGTGCTAGAGGGAGCTCTAACCTTGTTCAGAGTGGTGGCATATGGGAACAATTGTCTGTATGTGGCCACAGGGTTGAAAGTGAAGATAGAGGCTCAGGCTCTTGTGTGGCAAAAATTTCAATCTTTTTTATTAGAAGTCCCTATTTCCTTTCATATTAGAAAATAAGGGCTGGGATAGTCTATCTGTAACAAAACAACTTTATTCACCCTTGTCTCCCTTTTTATGAATATAATCATCTTCTCCTAACACAGTATTCAGGAGATCCTGAATTTGATTCAGTAAATTTTTGCGAAGTGAACACACCTATATAATCACCACCCAGCTTTTAAAAAGAAAAAAGAACATTACTAGAGCCCACTGCTGCTCTCAAGTCCCTACCCTTCCAAAGGTAGCCATTAGCCTCACTTCTAACACCATACATTAGTTTTGCCTATTTTTGAGCCTACTATAAATGGAACCCTACATAAGTATTTATTTTTGCTGTGTGAATTACTTCACTGTTTTTGAGAGTCATTAATGTTGTTGTATATAGTTGTAATTTGTTTATTCTCATTGATATGTAATGTCTCAGTATACATGTTAATAAATACCACAATTTATCCATTTTACTTTGGGTGAACATTGGGTTTCTTTCAGATTTTGTTAACTACCGTAAAATTATTATATATATCTTTTCATGAATATATACAATGAATGTATTCAAATGAATATGTAACTAGGAGAGGAATTGGAATTTCCAAATTTCCCAATTTATATGGCAGTGAATGAGACAGTTGCATTGTTCCTTTTCCTCACCAACCAACACTTGGTGTTGGCTTTTTCATTGTAGCATTCTAGTGATGTATAATAGTGTCACATATCATGTTTTGAGTTGTTTGTTTAATTGTGGTAAAAAAAAAAACACATAACATAAAATCTACCATCCTCCAAGTGCACAGTTTAGTAGTGTTAATAAGTATATTCACATTATTGTCACATTGTGTTTTTAATTTAAATTTCCCTGAGCACTATTAAAATTGAGCATATTTTTAAATGTTGATTGGCCATTTGGATGTGCAGTTCAAGTCTTTGCCTATTTTTCTACTGGGTTTTATGTATTTTTTTGTAAGGATTTGTAGGAGTTCTCTATGTAAATTCTGAATAGAAATTCTTTGTACGTATTGCAAGTATTTTCTTCTACTCTGTGTGTGTCATTTTACTTTTTAAATTATGTCTATTGATGAACTGAACAGAGGTTTTAATTTTTATATAGTCCAATTTATTGATCTTTGCCAAATATATAGTATTTTTACATTCTCCTGAAGAAGTCTGTTCCTGTTCCAATGTCCTGAAGATATTATAGTTTTTCTAAAATTTTTATTGTTTTACTTTTCATGTTTAGATTTATAGTCCATTTTACTTTTGTATATGGTGTAATGTAGAGGTGAGAATTCTTTATTTTCAATGTGATACCCAGTTGATACAGCACCATTTATTGAAATGTATATTTCCCACTGTACTAAATTATTTTCTTTGTCATAAATTATGTGACTATGTACATATGAATCTTTTATCAAAATCTTAAACTCTGCTAATAGGTTCTCCAGCTTTGTTGTTATTCTTCAAGATTGGTTATTCTTGGCCATTTTCATTTCCATGTAAATTTTAGAATCAACTTGTCAATACTGCCATCAGTATGACCTTTGCATTGTCTAGTACAGCACTTGTGCATGGAAGGTTCTCAATATATTTATTAAAATATGTGGAGAGAGATATATCGACATAGATATATAGAAAGATTGCCCTATATTCAAAAAAAATTCCCTAAGTTGAAGTTTCCTCTGATTTTCCCAGAGCCTTTTAGCGTGGCTCTAGTTAGCTGCTCTTACAATCTAAATCCCACATCTTCAGTTTTCTGTGTTTTCTTCATAGTTCTATCCCCAATCCCATCAGCTAATGGTTTTCACGTAAGTTATCATATTTAAAAAGTATTTCAATTCATAATTCCCCTTCCTGGGGAATTTGGCATCATGTTTTTTTAACAACCCTAGGAAATAGATGGTATTATTGTACTTTACAGTCAAAAAAAATTGAGACTTAAAGAGGGAACTAGCTTGCTCAGGTCTACGTAGTTTGTATGTGACAGACATTTGGTGTGAACCTGGGCTTGCCTGACACTGTGCAGTACTACCTTTGAAATAACTATCTCCTCCAGAAGTAATGCCTTGGCTCCTTGGTATTATCCTTAAGAATACATCCTCCAAAATGTCTTGATTCTTTGGTCCCACCCCCCGAAACCCCATTCTCTCTGCTGTTCTCTTAATGTCCATTCTGATATCAGCCCACTCTTTAATCCTTATTTACTTACAATGTAGTCCACACTAGATTGCTCACTGTCAAAAAGTGCTATCACCATGAAGATGATGCTTCAAATTCTGCTTGTAACTTCCAGTGGAACTTAATACTTTCAAATGAAAATCAAAGCTCAGTGCTTGTCCATATTTATTTAGTATAGTAACTAATATGCCATCTTGACCTTGAGGATGCTTGATGGCCTTTGCAATCTGAAAGAAAAAAAGTCTCCGTGGTACAGAGGCTATGGCCTACAATGCTGAAAATTATACTGGCAAAGAACAGTAGTCATCTGATTATGACCACTACAACCTTGATAAAGCTTTGAGAGGATTTTAGTAGGTTTTTCATATCTATTTGCAGACTCTTCTTGTATCCCTACCATAGTCATGTGTCCCTTAACGATGGGGATACATCATGAGCAATGCATCATTAAGTGATTTTGTCATCATTCGAACATCATAGAGTATACTTACAAAAACCTGGATGGTATAGCCTACTACAACTAAGCTATATGGTATAGCCTATTGCTCCTAGGCTGCAAACCTGTACAGCATGTTAGTGTACTAAATATTGTAGTCAGTTGTAATACAATGGTAACTATTTGTGCATCTAAACATACCTAAACATAGAAAAGGTACAATAAAAATGCAGTGGTATAATCCTACGGGACCCCTACTGTATGAACAGTCATTGACTGAAACTTCATTACCTGGTGCATGACTATACTTTGATTTGGCCCAAAATAAGACCAGTTGGTATATATAATTTTTTGCCACCATGCAAAGTAAAGAGGTCTTTAATAAAAAGGTGTACATTCATTTATTGGCAGTTTTCTAGAAAAACTTTTCTTAAACACCGGGAACCATAAGGAGGGATGGATGGGGAAATTCTCCAGAGAGTAAATGTGAAAGAAATGAGGCATATTGAGACAGAAAAATTCAAGAAGATACTACTAGGGCTTCACACCCTAGTGTCAAATATAAAAAAGGTTAAAACTTTTTTAAAAATTTTACATTTCTTTTCTTTTCTTTTTTTTTGCAATGAGGTCTCTGTCACCAGGGCTAGAGAGTGCAATGGTGTCATCATAGCTCACTGCAATCTCAAACTCTCCTAGCTCAGCCTTCCGAGCAGCTAGGACTATCATCATATCTGGCTTTTTAAAATTTTTTTAGTTTTAGAGAAAAGGTCATGCTATGTTGCCCAGGCTGATCCTCCCACCTCAAGTGATCCTCCTACCTGTACCTCCGGAAATGCTAGGATTACAAGTGTGAGCCACCACACCTGGTCAAATTTTTTTTTTAAGTTTTAAATTACTAATTTTAGAATATTTTCAGCATGTAGAAAAGAGAATAATAATGTTACTCATGTACTCAATTATAAACTCAATAAAACTCAATAAAAACTCTTCACATTAAAAACTCGATTGTTTAAGAAAAGTTTTGATTTGTTCTTGGTATTATAGAATACATTGCTTACCCCAATAGTATGAAAAACATATATTAGCTACTATATTTTTTATTTTAGGATTATACTTAAATTCTAATATGATGGTTTTTAAGTATAAAAATGTGAAGAATGAATCTCTATTTTTAAGTTTATTTAATCAACTCTATTTTAGCTTAAAATATAACCAGATTGTATAGACTCAAAGTGTTAAGTGCCATACTGAGCCTCAGATGATCCCATCCACTTATTCCTTTTACAAATGAGGTCCTATGCCAGTATAGACTTGCCCAAGGTCTCATAGCTAATTAGTGATTTAGACTGGGCTTAAATATCTTTTACATCATGTTGCCTCACTTATGCTATGTAAAAACAGTTATGTCAAGTGTAAGAAAACTTTTTCATGAGTGATTTGTTTCCAAAGCATCAAATTTCAGTATGTATTCCTTAAGTGGCAAATGAAAACAGAATAACTACAGAATGTTTGACAGTGAGAAAAATCTCATAAGAGTTGGTACCCTTGAGTTTCATATTTATAGTGTTCGATAGAAGCTTAAGCCACACCCAAGTGAAGTGAAAAAATTGGTTAGTAAACCAGAAAATGTCTTCATAGAAACTATTTCATGCTTCAAGAAAAGCCAAGTTCTGCATAGAAAGGATACAATTCCTATTTCTAAGTAAGTGCACAAATATTATGGAGGTAACTGTCTTTCTGATTTTCCTTGTCTTATTCCACTTCTCTTCCCAGCACACACACACCCAAAACCCCTGATGGGAGTTTGTCCCATTCTGGGGAAAAAAAAAATTGTGACCCTCAAAATTCAATATTTTTTCTCAGAAAGGCCAAAAATCTGCAATCTCTGGTCCCTGAAATCCCCAAAGAGTAGTTTCCTTGCGGGGGACATATAATTAACCTTCAAACAAAATTACAAGGTAAAAGAGTTTTTCTGCCAATTTATGAGAGAAAAGGAAGGGGTGGATGCTGATGACAGCCAGAATTTTAGTCTGGTTTCTGGTCTAGCTCTGTCTTTACTGATTACTAAAACAAAGTAGAAAGTGGGAAAGAAGCAAAATATACTCTGCCCTACAGGATGTTAGCTCTTCAGTTGAAATTGGTAAAATGGATTTTAAAAATTAGAGTAACACACTGTGAGTCTTGTTACCATTTTGATAATTTCCTTACTGTTTTTCCTTCACTAAATTTGGGTGTTATGGGAATACATTTTAGCAATAGCTCTGAAAGATTCAAAATAAAAAAAAAAAGCAAAATGCAAATTTCTTTTATTCTGTATTGCAGAAAATACTTTGAGGTCTTCCTTTTGCTCTTTTCTGTCTTCTCCAATTACTGTTTCATGAAACCATAATGTAGTATCAGTCATTATTCCTTTTGGAAGTTCAGTTTTGCTTTGATTCTTAAATTGTTACATAGTAATATTTTACATATTTTATTACATGAAAATACTGAAACCAATCTTCAAAAATGGATTAGATTGGTAAATTTGAGTGCCTATGGACAAAGGATCGACATAATGATTGCATCCTTTTCCAAATATGTTTTTACACTACAAGGCGTTTTACCACTGTACTCCCAAAAAGCAATATCCACCCCTTATATTAGTTTGGATTAAAAATCCTGTTTACCTGGGAAGTAAGCTGAGGTATATTAAAGAAAAAAAAATTCTGTTCACCAAATATTTTGGAGCTGCTGCTATATAGAAACAGACTTATGCCATAATCTTTGCCCTCCGGTGCTTAAAATCTAGTTTGAAAGTGAGAGTTTCTAGACGTAAAATTGTTACAAAAGCAAAGAAGATTGTATTTATTAAAGTACTAAGCTAATTATAATTAGCAACTATGTAGATCGTAATCCTTTCTAGTTAAGATCTTTTTTTTTTTTTGAGACAGAGTCTCACTTTTTTGCTCAGGCTAGAGTGCCGTGGCATCAGCCTTAGCTCACAGCAACCTCAGACTCTTGGGCTCAAGCGATCCTTCTGCCTCAGCCTCCCAAGTAGCTGGGACTACAGGCATGCACCACCGTGCCTGGCTAATTTTCTATATATTTTTAGTTGACCAATTAATTTCTTTCTATTTATAGTAGAGATGGGGTCTCCCTCTTGCTCAGGCTGATTTCGAACTCCTGACCTTGAACGATCCTCCCGCCTCGGCCTCCCAGAGTGCTAGGATTACAGATGTGAGCCACCGCTTGCCCAGCCTCGTTAAGATCTTAATGACAGTTCATGCCCTCACTATGTGCCAGTTACTTTTCTAAATGCCTTTATATATATTATCTTATTTTTATCCCAGCATTAACTCTTCTCGGTAATACTATATGTGTCAGCATTTTATAGATGAGGAATATGACACATGGCATGACCCATGGCACAGAGAGGTTAAGTAACTTACCCAAGATCACAGTCCAAGTAAATAGCAGATTTTTTATGATGGTTATTGGAGACATTTGAGTTGGCTTTCAGTCTCGATGCTCACGTAAACCTCTTTGGTTATAGCAAACGCATTTATCCGTCTATGCAAAGCAGTCCTGGTCTTCTTAGTCATTGACTTGGAGCTTCATTGTCACTAAAAAGAGAAAGGGCCAGAATTTCATTTTAGAAAAACTGTACAGTTTATATAACAATTGCATTTTGAAATCTGGTCCGAACTCTACAAATTTATGTGAATCTGAGCAAGTTATTTTGATTACCTCTGCTTTAAAAAAGAAAAAAAATAAAAGCTGCATCCAAACTAAGCTTTTCCTGGATAAATTAAGAAAACAATTACTGAAGTATTCCAGAGAGAAATGTCTTTAGTCCCTTGATGCTCCAAGGGTTATTAAAGTTTTACCTGCAGATAACCAAGACTTCCAGAAGTTACAAGTCATTTACTTCATTCACTGCAGCTAAGAGAGGCCTGTGCTTCTGCCTCATAGGATTATTTCTTGCTGCATTTAGCATGCATTAACAAGCATTTGGAAGGAGTTGAATTTCTTCTAGAAAGCTGAGTTGGCTGCTTGAGATCCTATCCAAAAAAAAAAAAAAAGCCCTTGTAGTTTCCTAATCCAGGTTTTAGATAAAGCTTCTCAAAGGCTTTTCACAGAAGCAAGTTTTACCAAGTCATTGAGGACACAAAAATTGTATTTTAAGTATGTCTCTAGATTTTCCTGTGGCAGCAGGTGCCTTCATCATTCCCTGTTATTTATGGTAAAACTTAACTTACTGATGCTAAATAAAGGGAGGATGTGAGGGGGAGCTGGGCAGAAGACTCTTAGTTTAAATTTTCACCATCACAGAAATTTTATTTTGGTAATATTAACATTGTTTAACATCCAGATGAGCAACCTCTACCGAGGAAGTTATACAGAAAGAGCAACCGGATTCCAGACAATTAAACTTTATTACTTTTCCAGAAACATTATGTAGTGGTTTTAAAAAATAGTTTTTCTTCTCCTCTCCCTCTTGATGTTTATTGTTTATTGTGTGGGAGAGGACCTGTTTGTCCAGCAAGCATAGTACTCCTCTTAGAGCAGGGGAGCTTGGTAATGCTAGGTCCCTTTTGCATTTGGTTATATTCATTTTCCTGCCACCACTGTCATTTCTCCTCATCTCCCCATCCCTACTTATCCCCCATTTCATTTATTCCCTAAGGCCATCATCTCTCTCTTCCCTTCGGATCTCTTCCCTAGCCCTGCTTATCCTCTTTTTTGTTTTGTTTTGTTTTTTTGTTTGTTTGTTTTTGTTTGTTTTGAGACACAGTTTTCCTCTGTTGCCTGGGCAAGAGTGCATGGTGTCAGCCTGGCTCACTGCAACCTCAGATTCCTGGGCTCAAGCCATCCTCCTGCCTCAGCATCCTGAGTAGCTGGGACTACAGGCAAGCGCCACCATGCCCAGCTAATTTTTTTCTGTTTTTAGTAGAGATGGGGTCTCACTCTTGCTCAGGCTGGACTCGAACTCCTGACCTCAAGCAATCCTCCCGCCTCAGCCTCACAGAGTGCTAGGATTACAGGCCTGAGCTTATCACTCTTCCCCTGTCTTTTTCCCATCTCTCACCTGTCCCATTGCCTAGTCTCCCATTCTCCTCTCCCCAACTTCCCAACCACTTTTGTCATTTCTTTTACTCCCCTGCGCTCTGCCCTGGCCCTAGCACCTTCTGCCTGCTTCCCTTCCTATTTTTCTACCTCATTCCCTTCCCTGTCTTTCCTCTCACTCTGCAGCTTCCTCTTTGTCTTTCTCCTCTTCCCTCCCCTTCTTTCCCCCATCACAGTGACCTAAAATGCTATATCCTCCAGGATCCATCTTCTCTAAGGTGTTCAGCAAAGGGAATTACTTTTGCCTATTCTGATTAATTTGATGTTATGGACAAAGTATCCTCTAGATGGCATAGAAACACCCTCCCTTTCTCACATTCTTCAAATAATTGACTAATAACTTTTTTAAGGAAAACCAGAAAGATATATACCCACTAAAATGTGAACATTGTTTGTTGGTAGTGTAAATCATGGGCAATTTTTATGTTCTTTGTGTTTCTGTATTTTTCTTATTTTCTGAAATGTGTCTATTATGAATGGTATTTTTAAAAAGTCAGTTGATTTTTTTTGCTTGACTCCCCCCCCCAATAAATTTTTATTTAATGAAAGGAAAATCACTGAATCAAAATTTGATCCTGTAGAGAATATGAATTTGGTTTGCTATTTTAACGGTCAGTTTTCCAAATCCTTTCATCTTTCAAAATGATGGCCCTTTGGACTGTAGCACGAAGTCTTCAGCTCATTGGCACTGTTGTAGCACATGATGAATGTTAAACACAGCTGCACAAGTTAGGCTTCAACTCTAAGTCCTAAAGGACCTTTTCTGCCTTTCTTTATCCTCCCCAAAATTTAGTTCATATTTTGTTTTTTGTAATATTTCTGTTCTATAAGAGTGTTCAGTCTGATAGACTTGGCTTGGCAATTTATATATAAATTTGTTTTCAGCCCTGTTACTGGTCACAGGCATTGGTGAGCAGCAATTCTACTGTTGTTACACCCTGTCTATTGTCCTTGGTATTGTTGGTTATGAAAAGCATAACATTCATGCTGTACTAGGCCATGATACCACCTTTGCCACAATTAACACACTGACTACCACACTAGAGAAAAATTTTTTTCCGTGGGGCCATGGTGTTTTACTATGAAAATGGAATGAAAACTTCAAAAACAAAATGACCCTTTCTAATTTAGTGAAAAATGTTATTTTTTATTGTTTTCTGTGTGAGAGTTATATGCAACTTGAAAAATAGTTCTCAAGGCTCCCAAGGTGAAGAGATGTGTGATTTACATATGCTTCACCAGGCTCCAGGCTCAAAACTAAGCATGAGTTAAATACAACTCACATGGCAGTTAATGTGTTAAATGTTAAAATTCTGAGCTCAGATTCAACTGGACCAAAAGGAAAACTTTCATCAGACTATTTCCCTTTGGGTTGGTTGATTAGCCCAGGTGTGGAAGGTGAATGAATGTAGACTAGATGAAGTGTTCTAGACAACCTGAGTTACTCATTTCCTAGCTATAATGTACTCATTGTTTCCCAAAGGGTTAAATGGTAATGGTGTAGTTAGTGAATGGTTTTCTAGCTGCAGGGGTTTTTGAAAAGAGATCTAGGAATTCTGCAGTTAATTGAATCCTTCAGGCATGGACATGGTCATTGAAAAAATTTGGTTGAACAAAATTCTCTTGCTTTGCTCCTACGTATAGTTGGTAGAGTGTCTTGGAAGTACAAAATTATCTTTTAAAAGGATTTTATGCCTATTTAAGCTAGTTGGACATTTTATATGATAATCATGACATTTAAGAAGATTTTACACAATGTGTTTACTCCCTTGTGCTGCCCTTCTCCCTGTTATTTCTTTTTCTCTCACGTCCCCATGTCTGCATTACTGGTGCTTTTATCCCATTTTTCCCCATCTTGTGAGCAAAGTTTTAACAGTACGTAGAAAGTTAACTGCCTGGAGTCTTTTAAATATAAGTAACACGCAACCAGTAATAAGCTGTCGGTTGTTTTTTTGCTGCCTGCAAAGAAACATAAACACAGCGCTCATTTCTGGCAGGTTTTTACTGTCAGAGTTTCTCCTATTATATTTATCTTACAATTTGCCAGGGGGTGAAGTTATTAAGTTTTAGCAGCAGCCATCGATCAAGTTCACAAGTTAACACGATAAAGGCTCTGTGCCGCTCCGATCCGGGGAAATGATGATCCTCACTCGGTAATTAACTAAATGAGAAAGTTAAATCTTACTTGAGAGCTGGGAGAGATGAAAGAGAGGTGTTTGTCAGTTTCTCAGTGGAAATTAGAAGCAGTTTTCTGCAATTCCCTAAGCTGCTGCTCTGTCATATTTTACATAAGCACTGGGAAAACGTCTTGTAATTAGTGCTGTCATGGAGGATTTTTTTTTTTTTTTTTTTTGCTGAAGGATGTTGGAATAATTCATTAGATTATCAAGAAAGGCTTGTGTCCTGAAATGATTAGCACAGTGAAATTTAAACCATTAACGATAACAAGTTTAGAGCTTGCTGCAGTGCAGAGGCACCCGGGGTATGTCTGTGCCTATTTCAATCATTTCTTATAATTAAACATTATGTCCTTTTTTTCCCCATCACTAGGACCCATCCAAAAATCCTTTTAAGGTGGCACTGTCTACATCAGTGACTTTACCAGCCTTGGAGGTGTGTGTAGTTAGTAGCTATAATGATGCAGCAGTAAATTAAACTGCTGTGAGTTTCTTGGTTTAGAACAAAAGAACCTATCACCCTGGAAGCTATAGAGTTGTGTGAGGGAGCCCACTAAAGAAACAAGAGTCTCAGTTTTGAAACCTAAAAATGCTAAATGACTATCCTGTCCCTTTAACTACATGAAAAATCAGGAAATAATCAAAATAGCTTTGCTTTGATTTTGGTGAATTTTATGTGTGGCTTTTCCTATAATTAGTAAATACAAAAAAATTGGCAAGTGTCCCATCTTTAAATAATTATATACACTGGGACAGTGTGAGTTCATTTCCTAGTGAGTTTTATTTAAAAGAATTGGGATGATTGTAAGCTTTTCCTTGGTGGTTATTAGAAATCAGTGAGATTCATAACGTGAACTTTCCCTCTACTGACAAATCTGCCCCTTCCTGTCTTCCATGTTCACTAATCAGATCTGACATGTTTATGAGTTCACCTAATATGTAATCATATTTAGTAGAAGCTGTTAAAATATTAATACAATAATCCCACTGAGAACTGTGATGTTTACTTCTCTTGAAATGTATGCTCCATTCTGTATATCCAGCCACCATTTTCATTTGAATTCCCACTCCCCACATCACCCCGAAAAGGATAATGGACTTACTTTGGTCACTGAGAGTTATAAAGTTCAAGAACTAAAAATGAGAACATTAAAAGTTATGATCCCACTTTCGAGCATTTATTACCTTTTCTCTGCATATTCAATTTATGGCTAAATTCTTTCAAATTCTCTTGAAATCCCCTTGTAAAAGGATGCTCAGGTACCAGTGTGCTCTGTCCATCTCTGCCTTCCTTTTCTTTCCTTTTCTTTCACCGTAGCTCTTTAGGAGTTCCAGAACTGTTCTGGGTCTCTCTGTCATCACCATGTCCATCCTGATGTGTGCTTACTTATCTCTCTTTCCTTACTAATCAAAACATAGACAGTCCCATTTCCTCTCAATTCAGCCAAGTCAGTGTTGACTTATTTTTTTTAAAGATGCTTTTACAAATGAATCAAGGGAAAATAATAGGAAAAACGACATTAAAATCAATGTTTTTGGATTCTTATTTAACTAAATCCTAGCAATAGCCTATAGAGAATATAATATAAATCTTTAAAAATCTCTCCCTTTCCTTTGCAAAATCCTTATGAGTTTTGCCTTGTTTCTCCTGGCCATAGGAGCAAGGATCCTGGTTTTATCCCCATCCAGGCTAATGTGCTAGACTAAATATCTAAAGGATCAGCCCTTTAGAGGAAGTAAATCATTATACTAAAATAAATGTGTACTATAACCCAAACTTAAAAGTCTCAAGCCCTTTCTGCTGCTTCCTCTTTTGTGAGTGTAAAATACGTTTCTTCTAAACACTTCCTAATCTACCTCTTCTAATCCTAGCCATGATTATCTCTTACCTGGATTATTTTGTTAGCTTTCTAATTGATCTTTCTTCCTTTGCTTTTGCAACTTGCTCTTGTTACCCCCTCCCCACCTTTTCAGCCCCTGGTGCATTTTTTATGTGGCTGCTAGTGTAAATATTTCTAAGGCACAATCAGATGATGTCATACTTGACTACTTCAGAGCCTCCAGGGGATCTCCTTTACACTTCAGATGAAATCCAGGCTCCTTAGCGTGGCCCAGAGGGCCTTGTATGATCTGGCCCCAGGCCACCTCATTTACCGTCATTTCCCCTCTTATTCAGTCTGCCCCAGCCACACTGGCCTTCTGAACATACTTTTGCACTTACTCTCCCTCCTATCTAGGAAGCTCTTCCCCCAAATCTTCACAAAGATCTTCTCATCTTACAGATCTCAGATCAAATGTCACCTTCTTCAGAGTCATTTCTTGACCACCCCCAATTAAAGCAGGCTACACTATTGACTCCCTATGTTGTTATTTTGTTTTCTTCACAATCCTTATTGATTTCTGAAATTAACATATTTATTCTCCCCCCAACTCCCGCCAGGGAAGACCAAGAAACTATGTATGCCTGTTCACTGCAGTTTCCTTAGCACCTGATAAAGTGCCCAGAACAGAGTAGTCACTCAATAAATGGTTGTTGGTTGGTTGACAGTGCTAAAGTTCCAGCCTTAGTCACCATTCTTGTCCTATCCCTCCTAGGCTGCAGCCTCATCCCCTGTACAGCCCTTGCCCATTTTATTCTTAAATTAATTCATCATCTCAATCATTATGTCCCCTTTCCCCTACCATAGTTTCCAATGCCAGAGCCCTTCCTCAAAGCCAAATAAGATCCTTTTCTCGTCTACATCTCTCTTGTTATAATTACTTTCTTCATCTAGTCCTTGCAGCCCCAGTTCTAAATGGTATCCTTTGTCTGAAACATTTTTCTTTCTCCGCTTACCACACCTTTCCTTTTGGTTAAAGCAGGGTTTGCATGAACTATTATAGAAACATCTGTTATTTCACCATCAAGTTCAGCCAGTCCATGAT
>CAUYRT010040283.1:0-12915 GCA_963574885.1 Lepilemur ruficaudatus
CAAGACCCCGTCTCTACTAATAATAGAAAGAAATTAATTGGCCAACTAAAAATATATAGAAAAAATTAGCCGGGCATGGTAGCGCATGCCTGTAGTCCTAGCTACTTGGGAGGCTGAGGCAGAAGGATCACTTCAGCCCAGGAGTTTGAGGTTGCTGTGAGCTAGGCTAAGGCCACGGCACTCTAGCCCGGGCAACAAAGTGAGACTGTGTCTCAAAAAAAAAAAAAAAAAAAAAAAACATGCCTAAAACAGTCACAAAAGGACAAATATTGTATGATTCCACTTACGAAATACTCAGAATAGGCAAATTCACTGAGATACAAAGGAGATTACAGGTTACCAGGGGCTGGAAGAGGGAGGAATGGGGAGTTATTGCTTAATGGTTACAGAATTTCTATTCCAGGTAATGGAAAAGATTTGGAAGCAGATTGCAGCAATGGTGGCTCAACAGTGTGAATATAATTAATACCACTGAAGCCGGGTGCAGTGGCTCACGCCTGTAACCCTACCACTCTGGGAGGCCGAGGCAGGAGGATCGCTCAAGGTCAGGAGTTCGAAACCAGCCTGAGCAAGAGCAACACCCCGGTCTCTACTAAAAATAGAAAGAAATTAATTGGCAAATTAAATATATATAGAAAAAGTCAGCCAGGCATAGTGACGCATGGCTGTAGTCCCAGTTACTTGGGAGGCTGAGGCAGAAGGATTGCTTGAGCCCAGGAGTTTGAGGTTGCTGTGAGCTAGGTTGATGCCACGGCACTCACTCTAGCCCAAGCAACAGAGTGAGACTCTGTCTCAAAAAATAAATAAATAAATAAATAAATAAATAAATAAATAAATAAATAAATAATACCACTGAATTTTATATGCTTAAGAATGGTTAACACGGAGTATTTTATGCTATGTATATTTTATCACAATAAAAAATTATAAATTAAAAAGAAAAAATTTTTTAGCAGACCTTCTGTGATTTGGATTGTCCAAAGGCAGAATTCGTATCAGGAACTCAAATCTAAAAGGGACTGTTGGTCAGCTGATCTAACCATTGTGGAAACCCTAGTGGGCAACTTGCATCCCTACATCTCTCCTGACTAGTAAGTAGGCTCCAGATGGTGCCGGATGGTGAGAGCACACCTTTTCCCAAGGCAGCCCACTGTCCTTTCATGAAGGAGGAACAATCTGAGCTGGAAAAAAAAAAGATAATTATGGAAAGGAAGCTGAAGAATTTAAGAACCAAACTCTGCTACTCTGCAGCTGTGTGATCATGCACAAATTATTCAATTTCTCTAAGCCTCTGCCTCCTCTCATTACAAAATGAAAACAGCACCTGCCTTTAAATATTGCTATAAAAATTAGCAGAAGTGTACCTATAGCACCCAGCCCAGTGCCTGGCAAATGGTGGGTGTTCAATCTCTGATGGCTATTGCTATTGTGATAATAGGTCTGTGTGCCACCCTTAGGCTAACAAAGGCTGAGGAGGATATGACTTGGGTCAGGAGAATTCCACAACTTATCAGAACTTAAATAAAAGACAGCTAACAGCACCACGAGAAGACTTCAGAGAAGGAGCTGTTTTTAATGCAATTCAACTTCTCTTAGAAAGACTGGCTTATTGTTCCTAGGATGAACCCAGCTACTCTTCATTAGGAAGGGCACTGCTACACATTTCATTCTCTCTATACAACAGGCCTCTGTTAGCATGTCTGAGCAACTTTTCATAACAGACAAGAGTCTGCCTCTACCCACAGGAAAGACACAATCCATGAAGAATATTAGTTAGAAGGTAGTCCCCAAAGACAGCTCTAAAACTTTGGTCGCCTCGGAAACACTTGGGAAACCAGTTAAACAAAAAAAAAAAAAAAAAAACAGATGCCTCAGCCTCTACCCACAGACATTCTAATTGAATAATAAATATTTTAGGCAGGGCCCTAGCACATAACTATTTAAAGAAACACTTGAAGGTAGGCCACAAAAATGTTATAAGATTACATTCTCATGTAGACAAATACACCAATCCATCCCACAAAGCAAAGGCTGCATTTTCCTCTATGCCTATGTAGAAATGCAATAGCTTTGGTAACACAGGACAGGACTGGAAACCAGGGAAGTAAAAGAAACCATCTGCATGTTTTACCCATTAGGAGTTTCATACAGTTTCTTGATACAAAAGTCCCTTACGACTGCTTATTCTTTTTAAAAATAAATACAAAAAAAGTAATGAAAAATAAAAATAACATATCATCTATACCTCTAATAGTAGCAAAAAGTATACTTAAATTATATTACCAGAAGTTGATAACATTTTTGGGAAACTGATACATCCTCAGATTTCTGGGAAAATTATTAACTGCTACAAATTTTGGGTCAGCGATCAACAATGTGTATCAAAGGTCATAAATATGATAATACCCTTCAACTCAAAGGGTACATTTAAATTTATCCTAAGACAATAACACAAAAGGAACAAGCTATACAAAAGATAGTCACTGTTGTATTATATGTAATAACAAAAAGAAGATACCTGCATGTCAAAGATCCCAGTATACCAAATTTGCTATATCAACTCAAAATGACAAAGCTACTAAAAACTAAAATGATGCATACTATGCAGTTATAAGGAAACTATTTATAAAACATGCAAGACCTAAAATTACTTACTAAAAACTATGGAACATGGACAGTCTCAAAAGATAACACATTAGGAAATAATAGGTTATATGGGGATGGTTTGATGTGGGTTTTCCTCTAGTGGTCTCTCAACTTTCTGTATTATTGCTATATTATTGTAATAAGACTATAAATAAATAGCCTGGAGAGTCAACTGGACAGCAGTTAGACAGACAGGTGGAAAGTGCATACATTGACCTAGGCTATCCCGAACCAAGACAGACTCATCCAAATGTGTCATGCTATCAGACAGCCAGAAGGCCAGTTCTAGATTTCTTTCCAAAAGATAAATCCTAATAGAGATATAAAACTTTGAATTTACATTTTTTTAAAAGCAGTATACATGCACTAAAGGCAAGGAGAAAATCTGATTTGGTAGCTATTCACATGGCAAAAAGATCAGAAGACTTCATGAACCACAACTTCAATATAAGCCAACAAAATCACGTAGCAAGAAGACAGTGCGGTTCACATAAAAAGAACATTAGGCTGAGAGACAAAAGGCCCAGTTCTCATTCTGGTTCAATTAGGACTGGACTTCAATTGCAGGCCTTGGTTTCTCATCAGCAAATTGACAAGATCGTGATGCTATCTTCCCTACCCACCTCACAGGACTTGGAAGGGAGCAAAGAAGATTATGACTATAAAAGGGCTTTGAAAATCATTTTACATCTTTTTACATCTTTTAAATCTACTACTATTATGAAGACATTTATTTATATATCTATATGAAAAAGGGTAACATATTATGTAGGATACAGTCCAAACTGACAAGGCAGTATTTTTCCAAAGGGGCCTGAGATTGGGGGTCCTTCCTTGGGGGCCATGTCTTTCCATTTATGTGCATTGTTTGAACCTTTTAGGAGGATCTATTCATCTATTTCTTAGGGAATGTTTAAAATTTAAATTTGTAAAATCTAATGCAATCACTGACACCATTAATATAGAGTGCAGAGTTCTCAACCTTTGAGGTATGTAAGAATCATCTGGAAACTGTTCAAAGTGTGGTTGCCCAAGTCCCACGCTGACTTAACTAATCAAATTCTCTGGATGAAAGACAGTAAAATAAGACGAGGCCATTTGTATTTTAACAAGTTCCCGCAGTGATTCTGGTGACTTGATTACTGCAACTACTACTACATTGTTATTAATATTAACTCCTACCATCTATCACCCACTTAATATATGCCACTGTCCTCAGCACTTTATATGTATTATCTCATTTAATCCTTACAACAACCCTGTAGGTAGGTGCTACTACTAATATCACCCTCCCCTCACTCTCACCCTCATTTTATAGATGAAGATGCTAAAATAAAGATTATTTAATTGGCCCAAAGTCACAAGACTAGTAAGTGGCATAGCTGTACACTCCAGTGAGGTCTTATCAAAGTCTTCTGTTTTAGTTCAGACATTGCACTTAAAGGACACTAAAAATACAGAGATGTCTAAAGAAAGCATAGTGAGTCCATATTAAACCAGGACAGCACTAAAGATTCAGGGCTGTTTGCATACTTTCAGTATAACTGGCCATCAACCCATGGTTGTCTCCCCTACTAGACTGTGAGTCCCTGAAGTGCAGGGGCCATGTATGTCTTCAACTGTACCCTCTTGATACCTGGTACCTCAAGAGAGGATTTAGTAAATAAATTAATCAATAAATCTAGAGAAGGCCTGATGAGTGTCCTGGGAAATACCAACGGCTATTATGTAGCAAAGAGACTTAATTAACGTTGCTTCAGGAGTTATAACTAAGGTCAACAAGTAAAAGCGGAGAGGCAGATTTTGGTACAGTCTAAAAACATTTCTGACAACAGTGACCTGTCCAGGAACAGAGAAGCCTGCCCGCTTTGTTTGAGGCTGCAGATCGGAATGTAGCAGACATAAGGAAGAATGTTGGACTACCAGACCTCTAAGAGCTCCTTCAAGGCTCAAATTCTATTAAGTCTAAAATTATGATACATTAGTTTATTCTTTCATACATTCTACAGTTTCCACTAGTTATATAAGCTACCAAACAAGACAGAACATCACAATGTGTTCTACAGACTCCCTGGGCCCTCAAGGATCTACAGAACAGTAAATGCACCCAAGAAAATCTGAGCTAGGAGAAAGGTGATGGACACAATAGGAAACTGCAAGGAGACTTCCAGGCAGGAAAACAAGACAGAAGTTAACAAAGGTGTTATGGAAGCAATGCCACTATTTGGGCATATCTGAGCTAGAGCTTTAGGGATTCATGGGGGTAGGTCGGTGTGGGCTGTCGTAAGAATTTGGAGAGGAAAATCATTCAGTATGGCAGTAATGGCTAAACATTAAGGGACCATGAAAGTTCTGGGGTGGTGAAGAACCAACTAGAAACAATCAGGAAAATTCTGGTACTTTAGAGATTATTTAGTCAAACATATATACACATTCTTTATCGATGATGGCCTGCTAATACTGGGTAAAGAAAAGTTATAATAAATGACATTTTACAAACCAAAAACTATACCCTCAATGATTTCTTCTTTGCTTAGTTTTTAAGACTAATAGATCATTCTCTTATTTTCTAGGAAATCTTTTAAGTAATTCTCTTTTTAAACATTTATGTTTTATACTGTCTACTATTTCCACTATTTAACTAGACAACTAGACTTGCACTTATCAATACTGGCAGTTTCAATAACTCAGCCCTGAGCCTAATATTTATAATCCCTTAAATAGTTATGGTATTTGCCAATTGTACTACAAAATCAAAAGTACCATAATCTAAAAACTATGGTATTAAGAAGACTAAGAATAAATGGCATCTCAAACAATAAATTTAATTCTCAGGCCCAAGAAACTACCTCACTCAACTTATGAATCATGACACTGACACTGAGCTACCTAAGAAAACAGAATTAACAAGACCAAAGCAAAAAATCTAAATCCAAAACCAGTGAACAAAATATAATACACTTAAACAATAAACTTAATGTCCTGGCCAATCATTTCTCAACATCCCTATCAAACTATTTTAAGGATCTGAAATCTTGTTCTATAAAAAGCAAGGTCTCATCATCTGAACTACACTTAAGAGATTCTATCACACTAGTTAACTGAAGCATAACAAATCAAGCTTCAGATTTTTGCTTGC
This sequence comes from Lepilemur ruficaudatus, assembly GCA_963574885.1. Taxonomy (NCBI): domain Eukaryota; kingdom Metazoa; phylum Chordata; class Mammalia; order Primates; family Lepilemuridae; genus Lepilemur; species Lepilemur ruficaudatus. The sequence goes on from CAUYRT010040283.1 coordinate 5,786, forward strand.
TATCAGTACAAAAAATGCTTACCTCTTTTGCATAAACAAAGTTGAATTTGTAGGTTGATTCAAAAGCCTGACGTACTAGGAGATCTGGATTTTCAGTTCTAACACAAATTTTTGGTGTAAACTTGGCAAAAACCTTTTTGGTATTCCCCACTTTGTTATACAGAGATAAAATATTTGACACCTTCACCACCAACAAAGTCAGAACTCCTTTGAAGAGATAGTCTCTTCAAACGAGTTCTGACTTTGTTTAAACTTAGTTGGGAGAATTAAAAGCTAAGGCTGAAAACTCCTCAATAAAAATTAAACTTTAAAATTCTAAAACAATGTTACATGTTAGCCTAAAATAAACGATGAATTACAGAAACTGAGATTTGAGTAACAACTGCTAAAAAGCTGCAATTACACAATTTTACAAGGAGGGATAAACAAACAGCTCATCAAAATTTAAATCTATCTTAGCAAACGCAGAACATAAATAATATTCAGCACTCCAGGGCATTGTGCTATTTTTCTTATCTATATGGTCTCTGCATCAATGTTACTGTTCTCTCACTCCCTTGATGAGCAAATGGAGCCCACTGCCCATGTTCCTCACACCAAGAGCTCAGTGACTCAGTGAATAACAGTAATAAAAATAACAATTTCCAAAGCCAGAATTGATACGGGACTGTGGCACCCAAATATGGAGCAGGGTATATGGCGGCAAGAAACTATTTCTCGCTTTTGACTCTTCTGCATCACTGCCTCCCAAAGGATTAGAGAATCCGAAGCTCTCACTGCCACATCTATAAATTAAAGTATCATGTTTAAAGAGCTCACAAGTTTTACAGAATGGTCAGTAAATGTACGAACCCCACTACGCACAAACTCACCAAGATGCAACACAACATGCTTGACGGCTCCACCTAGTTTTTTTAATTTTAGAAATAAACACAATTATTTTAAAAATATTATGTAATAAGTTAAACTTTGGAAAACCCCATACTCATCCCAGCAGCTCAGAAAATGGAAAGCAAAATTCAATTAGCTCCATTGTACCTAGCGAGGCTAACGTGCAAGATCACACACTCATCTTCGTCAGAGCGTCTCTGCCAACACTAAAGAACAACAAAGGCAAGTTGAGAAGGCTGCACAGGCTTAACTCAGCACTTGTTCGCTTTCCCAGCTTCGAAAAGCAGCTCTCAAGAGGGCCTCGGGGACCAAGGGGACCCTCCGCATCCCACCAGGCCGGCTGCTCCGCTCGGCGCCGCTGGCTCAGCTTTTGTCTGGCCGGGCTAGGAGCCCCGGCCGCCCGCTTCCCCAACACCCCTTCCCTCTAGATCTTTCTCCACACCCATCACTCGCCGATGACTAGTTGTTAAGGGTTTCTCTTCGTCGCCCCCTCCCCTAGCAATCCCCGGCCCCTTTCAAACGCTACCCGGGCTTTGCCGGTTTCTCGCGCCCGGCCGGGGAGCCTCGGGTTCAGGAAGGGGGCCCGGGGTGGGGTCTGGGAGAGGGACAGAGAGAGGGGCACACAAAGCCCGGCTGACCCCGCAGCCGCCCCCACTCCCTCTGCAAAGCAGCCTGGGATCAGCGCCCAACCGGTTGGATAAACAACCCTCGCATCCCGCACCTCGCCCCGCTCCCACCTAAGGGCCGCCCCCTCCCCCCAAAGTGCACCCAAGAGCGGATGACAGAGCTGGACATCGCCCCCCCTCAGACCGGGCGGGGGAGGGGCCAGGGGCCTCAGGAGAGCTCGGGTCTGAGCTTCCTCGCCCTAACCGGGTACTTACAGCCCCATCATTCGCTACTGTTGACGCTGCGGACCAGACAGCCGCAGCCTTCTCCTCCACCCCAATGAGGTTAAGCACTTGGTGCGAGGATTAAAAAAAAAAAAAAAAAAAAAAAAAAGAGCAAGAGAGAGCGCGCGCGCGAGCGAGCGAGAGCCAAGAGCGCCTGCGCAGTGCGGTCTCCCTTTTTCTCCTTACCGCCACCGACCCGGCCGCACCATAGAGAGTGTAAACCGAGACCAGAGAGGAGGCTTCTTCTCTATGGTAACGCCCCGCGCAGGCGCCGGCGCCGGCCTGGCTGCATCGGGTTTCGAGAGGTGAAAGCCGTAAGACCTTTTGCCCCACGGAGAACGTTAGTTGACCCTGATGGGGACCCGTACGGTGAAGGTTCTTTAAGAAAAGGATGGACAGAGTGTAGTTAGGCCCTTTAGGGAGTTGCAGCAAAACTCGGGCTAGAAAAGGAGGGTCGGATCTAAGCTGCCACAACAAGTCATCAGAAAGCAAGGAGTGTAAAGAAGCTAAGGAGGAATCTGAAAAAATAAATAGATAAATAAAATAAAAATAAAGAGAAGTCTGGAAAGCCTGGATAAAAGTCGTCGGGCTGGAACTTCCTTTGATGGGGGCGTATAATACCTGAAGGAAGCGGCCTTTCACTTCTGGGTTACGAGTGCCCGCCTATCGGGTGATTTCAGTGAAGGAAATTGTGCCCTGCGACTACCCGTAGCGGGGTTCTGTGTCGCTCTCCCTTCCTTTCCTGAGCTGGCACGAACGCTTGTGCCGGAAGCACAACTTTTTAATGGTTCTTTGCCCATTTCGGAAAAGAGACGGTCCGGTGCATGCCTCAGGGACCCTTGAGTCGGCCAGCAAGAGTTCCTTACTTGAGCGCCTCCACAAATAACACTGCCGCCGTCCTCCCTCTCATGCGTTAACCTTCGGGTGACACGTGGGAAAGCGTTTTGGAGGGTAGAGAGCTATGCAAATTACAGGGCTGTCTTCAAGGATCCTGAAGGACCCACGGTTTTGCTTCGTCAAGCCTCCACGCTCGCCGGTAATTTGACATTGTGTTGAGATTATGCACTGTCCAATGCATTGAGTTTTCACTGGAGCTCTTGTGTGCCAAGCTGTGTTCTAGTGGGTGTGTGTTGGGAGAGGGGTGCAAAACTGTGAGATCTTGTCCCCGATCCTCAGGGCCTTAGGCGTTAGGGTTGGAGAGGCTATGCTACAGCAGTAAAGCCACGTGTAGGCCCTTCTGTGTAGTGTAGAAAAGGGAGAAGACTGTGGTTTAAAAGAGTAAAGATCGCTTGGAGCATAAAACCCTTGATTGGATCTAAAAGGTGACATCTTAGGAATGAAAGCACAAGCAACCTTTTGAAAATGGATGATTATGAAAGCATTACAGAGAAGAAACACCATGGGGCAAAGACTCGAGATACTGGAGGAGTACTGTGAAGAGAGCAGTGTAACTGAAGTGGGGGAAAAAATAACAAGGGAAGAGTGGAAAGGAAGTTTTGATAAGATGGAAAAGATTTTTTATTTTCTTATATACATAACATAAAATTTACCATCTTAACCATTTGTGAGTGTATACTTCATTAGTGTTAAATACATTTACATTGTACAACCAATCTCCAGAATTCTTTTCATCTTGCAAAACGTGCTCTGTACCCATTAAACAACAATTCCTCATTCTCTCTTTCCCTCTAGCCCTGGTAACCTCCATTCTACTTTCTGTCTCTGTGAATTTGTCTAGGTACATAATATAAATAGAATCATACAGTATTTGTCCTTTTGTGTCTGGCTTGTTTCACATAGCATAATGTCCTCAAGGTTTATCCATTTTGTAGTATGTGTCTGAATTTCCTTCCTTTTTAAGGCTGAATAATATTCTATTGTATATGTATACCAGCTGGGTGACTTCCACATTTCGGCTATTGTGAATAATGCCGATGTGAACTTGGGGGTACAAAATATTTCTTAAAGACCCTGCCTTTAGTAGAATGGGGAAGATTTTGAAACCAAGTAGAGAAATCCATACTTGATACATACTGTTTCGGGTCCTTGACTTGGGTGAGGTGGATATGGTGAAAGAACTATTTTAGAAAGTGACTTTGGGGACCAGGTGCAGTGGCTCATGCCTATAATCCTAGCACTCTGGGAGGCCTAGGCGGGAGGATTGCTTGAGCTTAGGAGTTCTAGACCAGCCTGAGCAAGAATAAGACTCCATCTCTACTAAAAATAGAAAAAATTAGCTGGGTGTGGTGGCCTATGCCTGTAGTCCTGGCTACTGGGGAGGCTGAGGAGGGAGGATAGCCTGAGCCCAGGAGTTTGAGGTTGCTGTGAACTAGGCTGATGCCATGGCACTCTAGCCCTGGAAACAGAGCAAGACTCTGTCTCTAAATAAATGGATAGCTAGATAGGTAGACTCTGGTAATAGAAGCTGAGTATATACTCCATTTATATAAAGCATTTAAGGCAGCCTCTAGATGTGCCAGGCATTGCATTACTGCTTTATGTAACTTATCGATAAATTATTGATAGGTCATTGAGGCCATCAAAATAGACATGAGCCAGTTGTTATTCACCCCATTTTAAGGTGAGAAAATCAAGGTTCTGGGTTCCAGATGGGCAGAGAGGAGGCTCACCAACCACATGTACATACAAGTGATTAGGAAAGAAAACTTCCATGGAAGGTAGGCACCCAAAGGCTCTGACTGACTATTCACAGATGTGGACAAGACTACTGAAAGAAAAAAATTCTCATGTAAGTGTGACTTTTCTCAGGAGAAAGAATAGGCTGACATCAAGAGCTTTCACATGTCTAGTGTGTATAAGGGCTCAACACAGCAGAATTGCATCTTTCAAGGTCCCTAAAAGAACCAGAGATTTGATTACAGGTCTGTTCATTGCCTTTAACAATTAGTAAGTACTAGGTAAGTATATCTTTGTATGTAATAGAGAAATTCATAATATATACCCTCCTACTCAACACTTCATCTTTCATTTTATATTCTCAAAAATACTGTGAGATCTTTTAAGGAAATAATCTTCTTTTGGCAGATGAGGAAATTGAAAACCAGAGAGGAAAATATTTGCCCAATGTCACATGCCTGTGGTACCAAAGCTTCGACTGGAATCTGAACCTCCAGAATTCCCACTCTGCTTTGGTATTCCTTAGAGAAATAGATACCATAGTCTGAGTTAGTGGACAATGTTTCTATTTAGTCAGCCTCATCTTCCTCAGAGTGCATGCCCAAACTGCCATGAAACTAGTGCCAGTTAAACAAGGAAAGAGAGAATAGGAGTGCATTATAAATAGCATTCATACACTCAAAAATATTGTGTACCAACTATGTGCCAAACACTTAGCAAAGGAGGAAAAAAATCCCTGTTCTCATAGAGGAGATTAAAAAAATAAGTAAAATATATACTATGACAGGATAAGTGTTGCAGGAAAAAATTAAGCAGTGAGGGGGAAGGAGGGAATGCTGAGGGTAGGAAATGACGTTTTTTGTTTATGCCAGAGGGACCCTGCTGAGAAGGTAAGTATTGTGCAAAGATCTGAAGTAGATGAGGGAATAAGAAATATGCTTTGTTGGGGAAAGGGGGATTCCAGGTAGAATAGCAAGTGCAGAAATCGTTCTGTGGCAGGAGGATGCCTACTACCTGTAAGAACAGAAAGGAGGCCAGAGTGACAGAAGCAGAGTATAGCAGGGTAAAAGTAGGAATTGAGGTCAGAGCGGTAAGAGGATACTAAATTAGGTAGGGACTAACAGGCCATTGTAAGGACTTTGGCTTTTACTGAGTGAGATGGGAAGCCGTTGAAGGTTTTGAGCAGAGAAGTAACATAATTTTACTTTTTTTTTTTAAAGAATCACTTTGGATTCTGTTTTGACAATAGATTCTTGCGGAGCAAAGGGAACCACTTAGGAAGCTATTGCAGTATTCCAGGTGAGATATAACAGTGGCTTGGGAAAGGTGCAAGCAGTATATTCAGACAGGATGGCATACGGGATTTGATGACAATTTCATTTATATGGACTATAAGAAAATGAAGGGAGTCTGAGGTGACTTTAAGATTTTTGACCTGAACAATTTGAAGAATGGAGTTGCCATTTAGGAAAATGAGAAAGATGGAGGAGAGGAGGTGGGGGATGAGAGAAGGAAATTCCGTTTTGGCGCTGTTAAGTTTGAGATGCCAGTTAGATTGCCACATGGGAATATCAAGAAGAGAGTTAGATACAGGCAGTCTTGGCCGGGCATGGTGGCTCACAGCTGTAATCCTAGCACTTTGGGAGGCTGAGGCAGGAGGATTGCTTGAGGTCAGGAGTTCAAGACCAGCCTAAACAACATACAAGACCCTATCTCTACAAAAAATAAAAAAATTGGCTGGGCATGGTGGTGCACACCCACAGTCCCAGCTACTCTGGAGACTGAAGCAGGAGGATTGCTTGAGCCCAGGACTTTGAGGTTGCAGTGAACTATGATCACGCCACTGCCCTCACACCTGGGCAACAAAGTAAAATCCTGTATCAAAAAAAAAAAAAAATTGTTTTTAAAAGATACTTAGGAGTCTGGAATTCAGAAGAAAGGTCCAGGTTGGAAATGGAAATTTGGGAGACATCAGCATGTAATGAGTATTTAATGCCATCAGATCATCTATTTATTGAGTATAGACAGAAATTTGAAAAAGATGTCTAAGGTGCTGAAATAAGAGGAAATCAGGAAAAGAATCCAATTGGAGTTGGAGTTGTTGGGGGTGGGGGAAAGGTTCAAGGAAGAGCAGTCATTTCAATTGCTAATGGACTATAATTGACCATTGCTTATAACATTGGAGTAGTGAGGATGAAAGCCTGATTGGAATGGGTCCAAAAAAGAATAGTAAGAAAAGAATTGGAGAGAGGGAGGATAGATAACTTGAGGAGGAATTGGTTGTAAGGGTAGGGGCAGAAAAATGATACTTCAAGGGATAGGTGGGGTCAAGACAGTAGTTTTTAAGTTATTTCATCCACAAATATTTTAGTGTTTCTAAAAATTAGGAATTCTCAGCCGGGCGCGGTGGCTCACGCCTGTAATCCTAGCTCTCTGGGAGGCTGAGGCGGGTGGATCGCTCAAGGTCAGGAGTTCGAAACCAGCCTGAGCAAGAGTGAGACCCCGTCTCTACTATAAATAGAAAGAAATTAATTAGCCAACTAAAGATATATATAGAAAAAATGAGCTGGGCATGGTGGCGCATGCCTGTAGTCCCAGCTACTTGGGAGGCTGAGGCAGGAGGATCACTTGAGCCCAGGAGTTTGAGGTTGCTGTGAGCTAAGCTGACTCCACGGCACTCACTCTAGCCCGGGCAACAGAGTGAGACTCTGT
>CAUYRT010040285.1:0-13684 GCA_963574885.1 Lepilemur ruficaudatus
AATCTGCACAGACTCTTGTGGATATTCTGGGTGGGCATTTTCTTTGCATGTTTTGGGAGAAGTTTATTGATTTGGGGGTTATATGTCAGGGTTTGGGTTTTGGTCTTATTTTTGGGGTGGTTTGGAGGCCCAAGGATGTCCGGCCTCATATGGGAACGGGCAGGGTGGTGGACGGGCTTTTCTGTTGCTCTATCGGGAGGGCTGTTTGGCTTTTGTATTTGTTTCACATTCTTCCCCCTCCACAGGCCAAAGTAGTTGCGTTTGGTTTCGACTGTGTGGACAGTGCCCGAGTACAGCACTTGCCAGAAGGATTTGGGGCTGCCTGAGCCCCAGGTCACAGACGTGGCAAAGCAGAGAAACTGTTCTTCTGGTACCTGCCCAACCTCATTCGGGGGAGCACAAAAACCCTCCCCAGGCAAGAGGAGGATGTCATTCAGGAGCCAGACTCGGGGAGAGGGGGCAGTTCCGGGGCTGCTGGGTGACCGCCATCCTGTGTGCGTTCTCCCGGCGGGGCCAGCCGCAAGCCTTACGTGTGAAATGTGGAGCAGCAGCCATTGCCTCACCCTGGGATGAGGGGACCCCAGCTGGGCCCCCTGGGCCAGACTGGAGCCAACACCACCAGCTGCCTCCTTTGGCCCACTGGCGACACCACAGGTGCCCAAGAAGATGGAGGATCCTCACGCCGGGAGCAACCCTGGTCTTCCCAAGGGGCAGGGGCCCAGTGAAGAGAGAAGCGAGAAAATAAAGTTCCCCGTAGGTCCTCTGTCACCTTTGGGTTGTGTTTAGCAATTGCTGACATTTCAAAGGGGACCCTCCAGAAGCCGAGCGGCTTCCCAAGGACTCCCCTTTGCTGGGAGTGGATTTCCATACGTGCCTTTGATTTTGGACGGATCAGGCTTCACGGCCACTGATTCAGCTGCCAAGATCCTGGACCAAGGGTTGGTGTTTTCCACAGGGAAGGAAAGGCCTCCCACCCCCTGCTCCCACCCAGGTGGGCGGTGCTGGACCTAGCGTCTCGGTGGGTCAAGACCCCCGCACCCAAGGCCGTGCCCGGGCGCCCCCAGCCCTCGCCCCACCACACACTGATGCAGCTGCAGCAAACCGCGCGTGTTCGTTGGAAGGACCGTGGTGAGACTGTTCTGTTTCCTTTTGTTTTGTTGGCGAGTTTGTTTAAAAGTGAAATTAGTTATTTTGTTCTGCTGGACAGTATTAAATAGAGCAGAATGTTGAGTTAAAAAAATAAAAAAAAAGAAATACACTACTTGTGCAATGCTAGTGTTTACCCGAGGATTAAAGCAGTCATTCTTGACATATCAAAGTCTAATGAAACTTTCTCATCTACCCTCTTTCTGTAAAATGCAAAAACCTTACAACCTTTTCACTTTATTTACTTCATAGAAATTTGAAAAGAAGTAGAAAAATTAAAAGAAGCTAAATCATCCCTCTTACTATTAATATTTAGTTACGTTACTTTTAGTTTTAGGGGTTTTTTTTCTCTATAGTTTTTTATAACAGCATTATTGAACATAATACATCTCTTTCTAGACAATGCAAAAACTTATAACCCTTTCACTCCATTTACTTCCCTCCTAACTTACATGTTATTTTTGTCATTTATTTTAACACTCTATGTGCTTTGCATATTTTAGATGCTATTTCTATTGCTTTATACAGCCCACATTAAGTTAGATTTATTTTATTTTTATCTCTTTCTTTGTTGTTGGTTCCTTTCTACATATCTGAGTCACATCTGGAATGATTCCCTTTGGTAAACTCTATTGGTGATGATTTTTTTCATATTTTCTTTTTATGAAAATATCTTTACTTTGTATATATTTTTGAAGGATATTTTACATGGACATAGAATTCTAGGCAGCTAGGTCTTTTCATTCAGCACTTTAAATATATTTTCTTATCTTCTGGTTTCTATGATTTTGTTGAGAAGTCATGTGTCAGTCTAGTGGTTGCTGCTCTGTAGGTTTTATGTCCATCCTCCCTTCTCCCTGGCTACTTTGAATACTTTCTCTTTGTTATTGGTTTTCAGAACATTTAAAATGATTGTCCAGATGCCTGTGTGTATGTGTGTGCCACATGCATGTGTGTGCCATTCTGTTTGCATTTTGTGAAGCTTTTTTGAATCTGTGACTTGATGTCCTACGTCAACCTTTGGAAAATTACCCTTCTTCCCCTCTAGGGATCTATCTCTCTTTCTCTCTATCTGCTTATCACTGTATCTCTTTCTGTACTTGTACCTATATCTGTATCCATCCATATCTTATGTCTCCCATTTTCCCCTTCTCTTTCTGTTAGGATTTCATTCTGCATATTTTCTTTTGATTTATTTTCCAGTTTAGGAACCTTCTCTTCAATTATGTTATAGTTACTAATAAATCTTCCACTGATTTCCTAATGCAATTTACTGTAATTTTTACAGCTAGAATATTTTTGTTTGTTATAGTTTTAAGTTCCTTGACAGCATTTTCAATTTTCTTGTTTATTCTCTTAAACATATGACTGTAAATATGTTATAGTATGTGTCTCTATACTCCATTATCTTGACAGCTTATGACTGTGTTTCTACCGACTCTTGTTTCTCTTGATTTTCATTCATTTATTTTCTCTCAGTACATGTAATTTAATTTTTATTAAGGGTTAATCATTTATATGAAACTTTGTAGTACTAATTAAATCTTCAAAATAGAATTTGCCTGTGCTCCTGGTGGGTAGTTAGGACATTTGCAAACCCAAATAACATAATTACATTCAGACTTTGTCATGTTTTTAAGCTAACCTTTAGCACCCCCCATGGAGAGTCTACTTTGAGTTTCCCTTTATTCGTAGATAATAGCCTCACAGGATCCTATTTCAGAGTGTATTTATGAGGATGTTTACCAAAATATTCTTTCTTGGCAGACACTGGAATCCAGTATTGATCCTTCTAGTTTGGAAGCTGTTAAAAGTATTGATCAGGTTACTAACTTCTCAGCCTGTCAGCAGATGCTTCTAGTGCAAAGGTAACATCCTCCCAATACAACCTTCTTTTCTTGTATTGTGCCCTTGTGAGTCTTCACTGCCTTTTTAGTTCTCTGATATTTTCAAGCAGGTTTTCAAAAAATGTTTTGTGTAGTCTTTCTAGTTATTCTCAGTGGAAGGGTTGACTCCAAATGCCTATTCCAACATTATTAGAAGTAGTTCTTCATCCATACTTCTTTGTATTCTTATAAAAATTTAAAGAGAAAACAAAATCTTGACTGATTGCCATTCACAGTTTTCTTTCATACACATATGTATATATGCATTAGTTTTTGTAAACTACATATAATATTTTCTTTTTCATAAAGATATTTTATTTTTACCTGATCATCCACAGGCTCCATGTTCAGATCTTAAGAACAAAGCTTACATTCAGATTGACACAACTTTCATGTTCAATAATCTAGTCTTCCCTTATGTGAATTATTAGATAAGTTCAGAGTAAGATCATGACCTTCCATGCATGCTGGGAAAGAAATGCAACCTTCAGTTATGAGGGACTTTACACACTGAGATAGCCCTAGAATTCTTGCTTTCTAAATATAGTCCAAACATTATATATTTGATTTTTGTGTTATATAGTGTTTTAGGTTCATTAAAGTTATTTATTATATCTTTATTATGTCTTCCTAAGAGGGTTATTTTTCAGTATTTAGACAGTAGTGATTTTTCTACCTAGCAGTATTACAGGAGACTAGATACAATGAAAATTTTAATGTTTCACTTCCCTGAGATGGTTACTTTGTTATGTTATTACACTTATGTTATCTTTTAATCCTCACAGCTACTCCTTGAGGAACATATTTTTACCTTCTTTGTAAAGAGTTGTATTTGGTGAGGTGAAGTTTCTTCAGCTAATGTATTAGCAGAACCATTTTCTGAACCTAGATTTTTCTGGCTAAAGCTCAGCCTGTCTGTAGTTCAGCATGATGTAAAAATTACTTTGTTTTCCCAAAGCTGAGAATACTTATACTTTCAAACAATATGTTCTTTTCTGTATAAAGATTGTACAACCAACCCACCATCACTATAAAGTGAATTCATCTTCATTTTTACTTCTGTGTTTTTCTCCAGTGGTGGTTATAGATTTCCTCTGTTTTATTTCTAATTTCCTGTCTCTTATGATGCATTTGCAAAATGGCTGAGTAGGGAGTTATACATGAATGAAATTGTATGTCTTAAAGGAGATCATATCTGTAAGTTTAACCTCAGTAACTGCATGCTCTGATCTTAATGGTACTATTTTTGCATTCAAAATCATTGCACATATTTTTGACTATCATTGAATGACTGAATTTGGGCAGCGCTTGCAAAAGTATATCTTTGTACTGCTACATTTTTTTCAGTATTTTCTATACTACCTCTTTTTTTTTCTCTCTCTTTCTTCTACTCCATTTCATTCATTTCATATTTTTTTCACAGTCTGGTTATCATATTTTAAATATGTTAACTGATCATGTTTAAAATAAAATATGACTATTTAAAATTTTGAAGAATAGAACTATATCACTAAATGATCAAATGATATAGTTAAGCTTCTATATGCCTTCTTTTGTGTCCCTCTCATAGCACATCATATATATGATTGCACAGTCTACTAAACTGTAAATTTCTAGACGTAAAGAACTTACGTGTACTTGCCTTTTTGTACAAATCTCTTTTTGTGTGTACTCATATGTACACGTATAAATACACAGAGAACTACATTTATGCATCACTACATTTATACGTATACTAGCAAGTGCTTATAAATGTTTCTGAATAAAAATATAATCTATCTCTTCTGACCACTCGTAAAACAAGTCCTAATTTGGAACAATTTAAGGAAGACTTCTAGAATAGTTAAGCATTTAACCATTTCAGTAGCCAAAAAATAGTTAGTCAAAGTACATAAATATCAGAATAAAGTCTATAGGAATATATCAGAAGTTGAGTAGCCATAGATCTTTCAGCCAGTTCCACATCAAGATTTCTTTTAAAAGCCTAGATTTTACTCAGTCATCATTTTCATGCTATCATATACAGTGTTAGTTGTACCCTCTAAATCAAAGAAAATTAATTTTTTAGGAAGTAATTTATTAGTAGAACTCATGAATAAAAGATTATACAAACTGACAAATGTCAATTCTTTCTTTTACTTTGAAGTTATTTGCCAACAGAGGTTAAAAAAAAACATGCAAATGGAAAAATTATACCCACTAACTGCTATATTTAAATGAAATCTATTTGCCTTTTATCCAGTCTGAATAGATGCTTTTTAATTATTGTTAATTGTTTAAGATGTCTTTGCATTCCCCAGAAGATTTAGTCTGTATAAATTTAATTTCTTTAAAATCTCCTTCTGCTACAGGCAAATACAGTAAGAAGCCTCATAGGTATGGCAGTAAAATAGTCATAAAGGCAGAAGCGTTTAAATGAGTAGTGCAAGCAAGTCGTCCCTAAAAGAGGAAGAAAAGCTATATGGTTGGAGATACAAGAACCAAACATGAAACACACAGTTGAAACATTTAAGATGACTGTGAAAAAGGTCTATGTTCACTTGTTAAAGAATGTGCCAGGGCAGACTAAAGCATATGAATAGTTCTTTCACAGGTCACAGCATCCATTCAGCCCACGGACATTGTTATTACCCGACAGAAATAGATGGGCCTAATTAATATTCTGAACATACCTGAGAGAACATTCTTAAGGAAATCATCCTCTGGTGGTTTGGAAGGAAAAAAAGAAAGGAAGAAAGAAAAAGAAAGAAAGAAAGAAAGAAAGAAAGAAAGAAAGAAAGAAAGAAAGAAAGAAAGAAAGAAAGAAAGAAAAACTTAACAGTAAGCATTAAAAATTGGATCCACATAACAAAGTCAACTGCTTCCAAAGTTTAATACCAGCTGCAAATAGAAGTCTTGTTTATGTACATTTTTGAAATAAATGGCTGTACCTTATGAAATAAAGTTGAACAGTAGTTTGAATTTACTAGTAATTATATTCTTGACATTTCATTGAATAACAGGCAAAAATCAGAAACAGAAAGTTTGTCATAATAAATGCTTGCAAATACATATAGTCATGAATAATGAAGCAATTTATTAGTTAGATATTTATTAACATAAAATGTACACAGTGAAAATACAATATAAAAATTTAGTATTTTAATGAAAAAGTGGTACTATCATTGATTGGAGAAACAACCACCTACAAAGAATGTTTAAAATGTTTCCTAGATAAATTGTTCATTAAAATATTAATTTTCAGTATATGATTAAATCCACATTTCTCATATGCAACTAGGATATAGTCAACTATGAACTTTTCAAATGTTTTATTTTAAACATTTAGAATATCATTTATGCAATATTAACTATAATTATACGTATAAAAATGTTCACAGTTGCTAATAGAGATCAGAAACCATAATTAATTTAGAAGTATAATGAAAAATACTTGACTCAAAATACGTGTCAAAAATAGGTATAAGATAAATTTTATGAGCCACTTCAATATTTTTGAGTATATATTTTATATATACACATGCACCTACATATATCATATGTACACATTAATGAAAGAACAGAAGATAAGTATAAAATATTTTATATAAGATGAAAGTACTTATTGAAGAAATTAATTGTTAAAGTACCTTTTCTATTTAAATACCTGCATTTAACAAATTAATTCATTCATTCGGAAATGGGAGTCAAGTGTTTAGTGCCCAAACCTAGCACAGTGCATGTAAAACAAAATCCCTATTGAAATGAATGAAGCCATTCATTTACAAGACACAAAAAGCTGTACTTTCTTTGTCTTGATACTTTAAAGCCCCTTGACAGCATTTTTCCTTTTTATGGTGCTTTAGTTATAGATCTTTCTCTGCTCAAAAATCACAAAAAATGTACAAATAGCAAATACCTAAATATGTAACAGATGTGTAAGTGCTCCTTGGGATAAATAGATTATGGACAATTAACTGTCATCATATCGCTGTCTCTCTTTCCACTCGCTCCTGTAGTGTACACCTGTGGCTTATTAGGAATATAACCAAAATGGTAACAAAAATTCCGGGTTTGAAGGTAATCTAGAAAAATCTGCTTCTTTACTTCTTGAGTGTTTCTTATGAAAAGAACAATAAGTAATGTAGAAACAAAACAGTGTATGAATATCATTCAAGAGACTACTTATGAAAAACACCATCTTTTAGCTTTGTCTGGCTATATTTCAAGTTGGATGATTAAAAGAGGATTTAATATCACTTCAAAAAGTGTTAAATACAATGGATGATTCTTTTCAGGATTCTGATTCTAACAAACCAAACTAATTGTAAAAAAACCTTATGGAAAAAAAAAACAAAGAAATTTGAACATTGATTAGATATTTGATAATACTAAGAGTTATTATTTTTTTCACTTGTGAGAATGATATTATTGTTTTGATTTTAGAAAGGCTTTATCATTTAGAGACATATATTGAAATACTTATGGATGAAATGGTGTATCTTCTGGAATTTCCTCCAAAATAATTGGAATGGTGTGTGAAAAGTGGATGGAAATATTGCGGTAATTATAAAATATGTCCAAAAATCATTTGATACTCTTCCCTTCAAGAAGTGGAGACTGATTCTTCTCTCCTTGAGTGTCAGTTGTGTTTAGTAACTTACTTCCAATGAATAGAATACTACAGGAGAAACAATGTGTGATTTCCAACACAGTCACAAAAAGTATGATGGCTTTGTCTTTGTCCTCTCCTTTGTCTCTCTTGCTCTGTAGGAAAACAGTGGGCATGCCATGAAGACATTACAGCAGCCATTATGTGGTGGGAAACTGAGGCCTCCTATCAATATCCATGTGAGACAAACACCTTGGAAGTGGATCTTCCAGGCCCAATCATACTTCAGATGTCTGTAGCCCAAGCTGCCAGAACCACCCAGCTAAGCTGCTCCTAAATTTCTGACCCACAGAGACTGAGATAATAACTATCCATTGTTTTAAGCTATTATAAAAAGAGAGAGGTTTTATACTTTCTCTCTTTTTCTTACCAGCAAAAGGTAAATAGCCAAATATCTATGAAATCAAATTCACTATCTGTTGAATTTCTGATGCTGGATAATAAAAATATTGGGAGTTACTATAATATTTTATCTATCTTTATGTATATTTGAATAATTCCATAATAAAACTTTAGAAAACTCATTTGCATTTTTCTTTGTCATGAAGGATTTAAATTTAGCTAAAATTGAAGATATTTTCTTTAAACAGTCCTTTTAAACCCCTTTAAAATTGTTTCCCCAGTAATATTTACATACCGTTGGATTACCCTCACCATCTTCCATCAATTTACCAGAAACAAAATCTAATAAAAAGGTCACACTAACAAAATCCTGTAGGATTATAAAATAAAGGCAATACTAAGAAGGAACTTACAGAAGTGATTTGGTATCTTCCCACCTCCATAATCTTTATCATTCTCCCACAGATAAATATATTCTTTGAATAAGACTGTGGGCTTTCTTGGCAAACACAGCTTCCAGATAAAACCCCTTCAGCTCACTGGAGCAAAAATAAAACTGTAAAAATAAAAGTTATTAGCTTTAAAAGATTACTATAATATGATTAGCTGAATCTCTATCTAAAATATAATCAGTGTATATATATTTAATAGCCTTGAACTAAGTACTAAATGAAATTGAAATATATTTTATTCTTAAGGAAAACAATGGGGATTTTTTTTCCTCATATAGTGAATTTTAAAGAAATTAGTTCTTAAAGTTTTGAGTCTTTGGCTCCTAAAAATGTAAATTCTGCATATCATATTAATGTAGAAAATATATGTAAATACTTTCTGCCATAAACTATAATCAAGCACCAATAAAGGAAAATGATGTGTATCAGACACACAGGTTCCATGCATTTATAATAAAATGCACTGAGTTTTTATACTTTCCCTGTGAGCTATTTATTTTTTCACACATTTATTGAGGAAGAAACAAAAGTTCTGCTCTTTGGGATTACACAGTAAGAGATTAGTGTAATTTCAGATATGAGTTTGCCTGAATCTAACTTGCCCCAGCCCAAATCATATGGAGTACCACTATGTTCCTATCACACTGCCCTGTTTTGGGTAGACAGAAAAGGGGATTACAACACAGCCTCTATCTTCAGTACACATTTGAATTTTGAGAAAACAAAACATTAAGTGAAAAATATAAGACTGTAAAAATATTAGTGATACATATTTCAGGGGGCTGCTGTAATTGGCATGGAAATCTACAAAGATTAGAGATGTATGTGGTCAGCAGAAGTTGGAGAAGTTTTCATGGGAGAGCTGAGACAGGTAAACTTAGAAAAATCAGTATAGTTCAGATATACAGAAGGAACGATATGGATACTATTGGTTGATTTAATCCCCATTCCCAGTCATCTTTCAGTTGGAGGAACTTTGGGTAAGAGTTCTGAATGATAATGTGGAAGTAAAAGTCAGTTGTGTGACTCCTGGAAAGCCTGTTGTTTTCTTGTTACTCTTCCAATCCCCTCCCTTTTTCTTCTGCTTGTTGGAATGCAGTTGCGATAAACAGAGTCAGCCAAAGGAATATCTGAACCTAGGGGCCACTGCACTGAGCCACTCAACCAGCATCAGCAACTGCTCATCCAGACTTCACATCATGTAACAAAAACAAGCCCTTACTTGTTTAAGACTCTCTCATTGGGTACTGTATTACTCATTGCCATAAACATTCCTAAAAGATATGGGCAACTATACAATATTGCAGGTAAGAGGGATACCACTGAAAATGCACTCATTTTGCGAATAAGAATGTTTAAGCTTCCAGAACTTGTAGTATTTAAATATAACATAGTCTGATTCCAAAATCCAGTCTTTGACCAATAAATCCTGACGAGTGCCTGAGAAAGTCAAGGCCATTGCTTCTTTTATGATCCCATATTTTAATCCTCTCTGGATAGTAATATCTGATATCATCCACTAAAAAATAGTGTAGAATGAAGATTATGAGATTATGTAGAGAGAAAAAAATTCTAATAACCTCTATAGAAATGTGAATAAAATCCCTATAAAATGAAATAAAAGGGTAAGGTGGATGTTAATAAACTAGTTTTATTATTATTATTATTATTTGAGACATAAATTCTGAGCTCAACTGTGGTGATTTGGTTTAAATTAGATTGTATGAATTTTTTTATTTCTGATACATTTGGAAGAAAGAGATGTCAATATTAAACTGAGTTTTAAATAAGAGATGAGAAAAAAATAATCTGGGCTTTCTAGTTTAAGAGATTGATAATGCTGATAACTCTAATTGAAATGAAGCTGTTTGGAAGAAGTGTTTATTTTGGAAGGAAAGAGGTATTTTCACTGTTGGATACATTGAATATGAGCTCACCTTATGTACACTTGTCTCATAAGCTGCTAATAACAGACACAGAGACAAAGGCAGTGGATCATGAATGCAGTTCTACATTTAGAAATAATCAGGAAAAGAAATAAAAGCTATAAAAGTGGATGGTTTAATAAAACTACTAAGCTCAAATTGTAGATATCAAGAACAGAAATGTGGGTTTCCATAACGGGCGGCGAGGCAGCAGTATAAGGAAAGGAAAACATGGATGGAGGTAGAGAGGTGGAGTTAGGAAGGTAAAATGCCAAGAAAGCCATAGGAGACTACTCTGGGACTCAGGCAATCAACACAGTCAAGTGTAAAGCTGGGATTTGGGAAAGACCCTCCTAGAAAAAGGCTCTGGTGACCTGAAAGGACAGCAGCTCTGGTGGTACTGGGGATGACAAAAAGCTTGTATTGTAGGAGTGGGGTAATAGATGGAAGGATAGAAAATAGAGAATGTTTAGTAAAAGTAGTAAGATTGAAACCTTCCTAGCTCTGTCCCCAGAGCCAATCCCTGAAAATATGTGATAGATTGACATGATATTTTAGGAGGGTGGAAGAGGTTTTATTCTTACGGCAGCTTTTAGAAAACGCAGATACTGGAAGCATAAACTTCTTTTGGCTTAACAATTTAAAGTGATGTCTTTAAAATCTTTTTATTTTCCACTATGATAATTGCTCTTAAACTTTTGAAAAAATTGTGTGAATATTTTGAGTTGTACAGAGATTATAAAAATTATTTTTTCCATTTTATAATAATTGACCTAAATGTGTTAACACAGAGAAAGTTGCAAGTGTTAAGTTCTTAATGAAAAATTTTCTACTTTTAAAAATCAAACAAAAGTTTTTATAATATGTTTAGACAGAAAAATATTCTTCATTCATAGAAATATTGTAATTGTATTTTACTTATGCTTTCGTATTCATTTTATAAAACATAATTATTCATTGCTATCTACATTCTAATTATTATACAGCATCAGAAAGCTACAAATTCCACATTTTATTATCATAGCTTCTAACAAAATTAGAAAAGCTCTAGGCTTATTAATATAAGGCATGAAATAATAATTAATAATATCAGTTAGGAATAGCAGAAATTTTCCTGATCTGGGAAACCTGAAATCCACTTCTTACGTTGATAAGTAAGAAGATTGTCACTGATAATTGAGCTGACCTTGGCTAAGTCTTGACCTTTTGGTACTTCAGTGTTCTCATGTATAGAACAAATAAATTTGACATACGAATCAGTAAGGCTCCTTCCGATTCTCAAACTGTTTCCTATAATGTTTTCTAAAGTTTTTAGATTTTAGATGCACTATTTATTGTTGGGTTTTTTTGGTCTTGTTTTATTGGATTTAATAAATTGATGGAGGCAAAAAGTTATAGATAAAAATCACACAGGAGAAAAAGAACATAGATTTATCTATTTTTCCTGCATTTCTTTTGAAATAATATGCTTATTACACTTTAGTAAACTTAAATTAGAAATATTTAACTTCTAAAAGTTTGTAAAATTGTAACCAACAATAAGTAATACTTAAAACCAGTTACATTTTATAATAAAAGACGGAGTCTGGGAGTCTTTTAAGAGCACTTTGAAAAATGAGCACTTAAAAGATTTTGGCAGCTTCCAAAGTTGCATTTTGGCTTGCAGATTTCTTGGAAAAATGTGTTATATGAACATACTTTCTTTCAGAATCTCAACACATCCACCATAGAGAGAATTAGGAAAATAGAGTTCTATGGAAATGAAAACTGCATATATTCACATAACTCTTAACTTTTTCTCTCAGTTTCCAAAAAATGTTTTATTCTAATTTGATTTGCATTTGGCGTGATTTGGGACTGGATTGTCCATCTCCACTTCAGATTGACAGCTGGAAGGTATTCAATAACCACAGACCTAAGGCAGCAAAATAGAATTATAACTGGAAGGAAACCAAGGAATTTGCATCAGTACAATTTCCATTTTGCTTTACCAGCTGGCTTGGTTTCTTGTTTAGGCCCTTTTTCAAGTGTTTGAGTGTTTTGTGTGTGTGTGTGTGTGTGTGTTTTATAAGCACTGTACATATTTAGAATAGTTTTATCTACCTCTGGTAAAGGAGTGGAATCCAAGAGAACAATACCATTTGGCTGAATCACTAGAGAGCTGGCAAGATCATCAGTTTTTATAGTATCTTTCTGACACCATCCGACTCTAAGGCCTTCCCTTAATAACAGTGTACATCTAATTATAATATCTCAGCTTCATTAACATTTTAAACTGTCCTCTAACCTATTGACATAGTTGTAAAGAGGCTGATGGGTACTTAAATAAAAGAAGAAAATTACTACTTACAAACACTAACAAAGATGTTAGAACAGTTATTGAAGTAATTGATTCACTTTCTACAGCTGCAGAATTGATATTCTTCAAATGTTAAATTAATTTATGTAACAGTTGTCCAAAAAATTCCTCCTGAGTTTTCTTTACCTTTTTGGGGAAAAGATATATCACCATCAGTGTCCCCAAAATGAATTTTTAATAGAGAGAATCAATGAAACCAAAAGTTTTTTCTTTGGAAGATCAACAAAACTGATAATCCTTTAGCTAAACTAAAAAAAAGAGAGAGAGAGAGAGTGCAAAAGAGGCCAACCACAGTGGCTGTAATCCTAGCACTTCAGGAGGCAGAGGCAGGAGTATCACTTCAGGCCAGGAGTTTAAGACCAGCCTTAGCTAGGGCAAGACACCATCTTTACAAAAAAATATAAAAAATTAGCTGGGCATGATGGTGTACACCAGTAGTCCCAGCTATTTGGTGGGAGCCAGGGGAAGAAGGCTGAGGCAGGAGTTTGAGGTTGCAGTGAGCTATGATGATGTCCCTGCACTTTATTCCTGGCAACAGAGCAAGACCTTGTCTCAAAAAAAAAAAAAAGAGAGAGAGAGAGAGTGAAGCAGAGAGAGAAGATGTGAATAATTAAAATCAGAAAAGAAGGTGGAGATCTCTGTACTAATTTTATAGAAATTAGAAGGATATTAATTGTACATTAACAAATTTACTAATTGAGATAAAATAGACAAATTCCTAGAAACTTACAAATTACCAAAGTGACTCAGGAAGAAATAGAAAATCTCAATAGACATATAACAAATAAAGGATCAAAGCAGTAATCAAAAACCTCTCAACAAAGAAAAGTCCAAGACCAGATAATTATAATGGTGACTTCTAACAAACATTTTAAAAAAATTAACACCAATCTTTCTCAAATTCTTGCAAAAACATAGATGAG
>CAUYRT010040286.1:0-53333 GCA_963574885.1 Lepilemur ruficaudatus
TTTTTGTGACACTAGTGTCCTATGAATCCTTTCCCTTAAGTCTCATTTCCTGTTTCATTCTGCTATCAAATAAGTATCAGTATGTTTCACTTGCTTTTATAATGCTGACCTGACTCTTATAGATGCAAAGTGACAGAAAAATTTTCATCTTTTAGCAGATGTTGCACTTCTTCCCCACTTCCGCATTTTCCTTCCGTGTGGAGGGTGCACCATTTATGGTTCATTTTTAGGGGATGAGAAGCAGCATTTCTGATTGGTGAATGTTGGAGAACTCAGCCTATATTGGGCAGCCCCTTGTTCCCTTCCCTCTCTTTATTTGGGGAAAAGTGTCTACCTCTCTTTAGCAAAGACATGCTCTAGGCTACTTTAATTCTTTTTTAGAGAAATGAGGGAGCTTCCTTTTTCTAGACTTGACTGTAACTGTGTATATAAATCTTTCCTATGTATGGGTCTCTTGGTTGATAATCCTAAGCCATATTTAAAAATACATCAGCAGCAAACACATTTTGGGATCTATCATGCTGAATCTTGTACTAATCACTAATACATACATATATATATATATTTTATTTATTTATTTATTTTTTCTGAATACAGAGAGGGCAGAGCCATTCATTGAATCTTCTAAAGCCGTAACCTCATCCTGGCCTAGGATCTAATAAGTTATTTGGTGCAGATGTCCCCATCTTTCAAGTACAGTTGTTGCACATATTTCAGCCCTCCATTTACTTCATGTGAAGATTTCACATCTTACCAATAAAATAATTTCTTTAAGACAGTGACAGTGTGTTTTCTTCTACCTCTATGACTTCAGTGAACTTGCATTAAAAAATCTTTCATAAATAACAACACTCTGATAAATGCTTACTTTCATCTGATCTTCACATTTTGTCTAGATCATACTTATATGCACATGTTATTATGGATTGAATCATGCTGCCCAACAGTCATATGTTGAATCTCTAACCTTCAATATAAGTTTATTTGGAGATTGGATCTTTAAGGTGATAATTAAGGTTAAATGGAGTCATACAGATAGAGCCCTTATTTGATATGACTGGTGTTTTTATGAGAAGAAGAAGAGACACTAGAGATATCTCAGTGCACACACAGAGGGAAGGCCATGTGAGGACATAGTGAGAAGGTGGCCATCTATTTCATATTATACAAGCCAAGGAAACAGGCCTCTCCAGAAATCAACCCTGCTGGCACCTTGGCCTTGGACTTCCAGCTGCCACAACCAAAAGAAAATAAATTTCTGTTGTTTAAGAAACCCAGATTGTAGTATTTTGTTATGATATCCCAAATTGGCTAATACAATTGTTAAGTGGATTACCTAGAATATACCAGATATGAAAACTGTATAGCCTGCTATACCCCACTCTGACACTCTGGCAAGGAATCCTTCTGCCGACTTGTGTCTATGCTAGCTTTCTACACTAATTAGTCAAGTTACTTTAAGCGAGTGTTGAATTTATTTAATACTTTTTCCTCCTCTTTAAATAAAAAGACTTGTTCCATATAAATTTTAAAGTACTATATGCTTAAGAAAGTATGCTGGACTTTGTATATATGATTAACGGCATTAAAAAGATCAGAGTCCTTTAAAAAACTCTCCACATTTTAAAAAATTGCCATGGGATGATTAGTGCCAGTTCTTTAATAAGATTAAAGTTTATATCAATTCATGAGTGAGTTTTCTAGGAAGATCAAAAACAGTTATTACAATAGGAGTTTTTAATTTAAAGAGTCCCTGAATGGAATTCAGCAGATTCATGAAATTGGATGGGAATAAAATTGTATCTTTATTTTTTCCTAATATCTAAGTTAAATTTAGCCTTTCCTTCCATGATAAATGTAAGTAACACACCACCGTATTATAGAAGCAGTAACTGTGACATTTTTCCTATAAAAATCACTGATATTATTTTTACTATAGTTCTTCTGAAATTTTCAAAGTTTTATATATTTATTCTACTACTTAACTTATTTTTTTAAGCCTAGGTTTCCCCCAGAAAAACAAAACCTAAGACAATGGCTTGCTGTGACAGTAGCTTTTTTGGGAAGCAATCCCAGGTAACAAGAATAGGGGCAGCTGCGGGTAACTGGGGCCCGATTCCACCAGGATGTTCTCAATATGCATCCACTGGTGCTCTGCTTCTGTTGTTCAAGCAGCTGCTTCACGGTGTGTTAACCCCTGAATATTTCCAGGTTTGTTTATGAATAAAGGCCCTGTGGCTTTGTTGCTCAGGAGTTCCACCCATAGGTCTCAGAGAATGTTCTGAAACAGAAAGCAAGCAATAGTTGGGAAACTGAGAAAAAGTCCCATCTGGTTAAAACTGCGTAAAACTCGTTGTTACAGCAATGACTAGAGTAAAATATAGAGTAAGAAAGTGTGAGACAGGGCAAGACATGTGTGCTAAGCACCTTTAGACCTAGGAACCTATAGAATATAGCTACTTCCATATATTTTCTTATAGTAGCTATAGATCCTTGCTATAAGAACAATTAGCTTCACCTCTTTATATGTGTCTAGCCTGAACAACATAGTGAGACCCTGTCTCTACAAAAAAAAAAAAAAAAAAATAAGCAAAATTAGACAGGTGTGGTGGTGATCACCTGTAGTTCCAGTACTTGGGAGGCTAAAGTGGGACGATCACCTGAGCCCTGGAGTTCAAGGCTGTAGTGAGCTATGATCATGCCACTGTACTCTAGCTTGGGTGACAGAAAAAGACCCCATCTTAAAAAAAAAGTTTGTATAACTAGTATTATCTTTCTTAGAGTTTACTTTTGTATTCTTGAATAATCTTAGATTTGTACTACTTGTTTTGTCAGGTTTGACTCACAGCTGTTATAGATGAAGCAGGCATTGAACATTTTAATTTTTTCTACATTATTTCCCTGTTGTTCTCCCTCTTTTATGTAAGGAAAGTCATTTCTACATTGTCAGTATGTGTAATGTATGCATTCCATTCTTACCTCTTTCTCTCTCTTTGGTGTTAGAACAAAGGACGGTTAGTTAAATATAGTAAATGCTCACTAGTATTCCTTTTAATATTAGAGATAGTTAATATTTCCATAGTTTCACTTGCCTGCTTAGAGATACTCCTCTTGTTGTTTCCTTGGAAGGGCTCAAGTTAACAATAGTCCTTATGTTACTGTATTTCAAATGATTTGTCTAAAGTTATTGCACTTAAACATTT
Organism: Lepilemur ruficaudatus; assembly: GCA_963574885.1. NCBI lineage: Eukaryota > Metazoa > Chordata > Mammalia > Primates > Lepilemuridae > Lepilemur > Lepilemur ruficaudatus. Next base: position 3,204 of record CAUYRT010040286.1, read on the forward strand.
TGTATATAAAATTCTTTATTCCCTTGAGGATCTTGTAAGTATCCTCTCCTAATTTGGTCATTAAATGTTGCTTTTGTTCTATAGCTTTTGTTCATTAGCTTTTGTTCTATAATGGACCGCCTCAAAGTCTCAGTGGCATATAACATTAAGCAGTAGTTTTTTCAGGTCTGCTAAATAGCTGAAAGTCCACTGATCTAGTCTGAGCAAAGCTGGGCAGCTCTGATGATTCTGGTTGAAAAACCTTTCTTACTCAAGGGTTGGGTTAGGTCAGCTGTTCAAGGTGCACCTGGCTGGGGTAACTCCACTCCACATGTCTCCATTATTCTGGAATCAGGCTGCTAGTCCAGGTATGCCTTTCTTGTGACAACAGGGAAAGTGCAAGAGAAAGAACAATTCTGAAGCTTTCATAGCATCACAGCAGCAACATAGCAGCATTTCTTTGGCAAATGCAAGATATCTGGCCTACGCAAATTCAAGTGGTGGGAGAATACATTGCTGTTCACAAAATCGCATGACAAAGGATATGTGGAGACGATTAATGGAATGGATGAAGAATTTGGCAAATATTGAAATCTACCAGAGTGCAGTAAATAAGTCTCAAAAAGCCTGACTTTATTTTCCTAATGAAGTAACAATCTTATGTTCACTATCCAAAGTATTATTTCTTTGTCTTTAAAACTCAAAATTATACTAAAATATGTTATTTTATTGACCATCTGGGTCAACTTTCCCTGGAGTACTGTTGAATTTTCCCTATGCAATTTATGTAATTTATGAAATTTCAGGAAAAACCTCTTGAATTTGTCAATGCAAAAATTGTATCAATAAAGTTAGACAAGGAAGACTCTTCACAGACCTTGGTAGATACTGGCTTGTCTTCCTTGGGGATTACATTTCAAAGGGATGGCTCCCAGGTCCTTGAGAAAGATGCCTGGGTTGTAAAACTGGCCAGAATCTTTTTAAAAGACTTACATCTCAAAGAGGCAAAGGAAGAATGTGTAATTACAAGGTTTCTAAAATAAATGCTCTAAGTAATACTGTAGGTCAGGACCCTTGAATCAGGAAGAATCCTGTCTTAAGTAAGCTGAGGAAAACTTTAAAGTTGCCTTAGTCAAATTACATTTTTAAACATTTGTTCTATTCTAGTCATTTTAGTTTTCTGGCTCATAGCTTCCCCGCCTTCTATGATGAATCATTGACCTTTTTAGGGTTGAAAGGAATATCCTGTTCTTTATTTAATAAGAGGTTTCAAAATTTGTAAAACATATTTTTTCAATCATACAGTTAGACTTTTTATTATTTACTTTTATACTTTAATATTGTGATAACTATCAAGAGAAAGACAGATGTTTTTAGAATTAGCATTTTGAATCAATACGAAGTGCATCAGATTAGAACCCTAGAATCAGATTTGGGATCGATATTTTTCAGTTCAACTACACACATTTTATGGTATGAAGATACTTTGAGTGGCAGCAGTCCAGATTCTCTTCCTAAAAATAATCTTGGTGTAATGCAACAAAAGTGACATTTTAGTGGGATGTCCTAATTGCACCTCCTATTGTGACAGTTATTCAAAAAGTAAAATTAGCACTGAGGCAGTATCCATAAAGTAAAATATAACCTGACTTCTCTATATGCAAAGCTCATGCAATTACACATTCTCAGAAAGACTAGAATGGGATGAGTTCTTTTTCCTGTCAGAAAAAATAAATACGAGCTAAGAGATAACCTCTCTCTCAGCTATTAGGTGCAGTAGTGTATTTCTGTAGCTCTGCATGTTTATATTAACTACTTATTAGGTAATTAATAATTTAGTCTTATAAAATAAAATGCCTTATGGTAATTTACATAGTGCAGAAAATAAAATTAATATGTAATATCACCACGAAGAAAGAACCAGTGGGCATATTTTGGTGTGTACGTGCCTAGAAAAAGGAATGGAAATTATATACATTAAATAGTCTCACACACACACAAATGGGCACTGTGTCTCTGAAATAGTCAGGTTTGCAAATCATATATTTTGAAATTTGAGGTCCAATAAATAATAATTTCAAAGCTTTATTTCATTTGTTGATTTGCAGGATTTGGATTAACTTTCAGAGTTTTTACTAGAAGTGCCTTTCAAGTGGGATAGCTACCGCAATGGCTTTTAACTCATGCAAATGCAAAACGCGGAGTTACTCATTGCCGTCCTAAATTCTAAAATAACATGCATGAAAATATTTTAGACTAAGAGTCCAACTTCCTGTATGCTAGTGCATGTTTATGTAAAAAAAATAAGTGTGTGTCTTCATTTGTATTAATTTTCAAACACCTGCTCACAGGAAATTTAGAACTGAGACCACACAAAGAGCAGGAAGAGGTGAGTGCGTTGTGCCCATTCAGAACAATCTACCAAAGGAAGCTGGATGGGGCTAAACTATGGGGCCTTTAGGACTATTGATGTCTCGTATGTGCAATTATTCAAAATTAAACAACCCTTATATTAGTAAATAAATTAACTTTGGACTATCGTGGTTTGATGTGACCCTAATTGTCAATTATATTTCTATTAGACTCTTCTTCTCAGATGATGAATAATGAATGGAAAGTGGGTAATGTTATTAACATTACTAGTTCAGCCACTCAGTAGCCTGAAGGCAAAGTGCCAATTTCACGTGCAGTACCTCCAGAGGAGGAATGAGCTTTGTCTGAGCCACTTTTCAGTAAACTGATCTCATTTTTTGTTGCAAAATTCAGGGTAATCACAACCAGCAGGGTTCTTAGCCTCCTTCCTGGACCAATGTTCTGTTTCTTAGGAACAATTCCCCGGCTTTGCACAGATTTTATGCTTGTTACTCACAAGAAACAATTAATAATTTACTGCTTTATTATGTTATTAGTCATAATTCATTACTAAGAAATCGGTGACAGTGTTGGCCCTTGTTAGGCCCCGTTACTCCAAATTATGGGTATTTTTTAAAAATTCATCCCTATCAACTTAGCAATGATGGTGCTGTTTCTGTGGGAAAAAAAAGGTTCAGCCTTGATGCCTTCCTTTTATCCAGTGCCACTGGCAATATATAGAGAAACATTTTCTAGGTATTCCAGAATATTCCATAAGGGCTGCATATTTTCATCATTTTTATATTACATAGATATATCTGTAGTTTGTGCTCACATTATGATCATACCCAGATCTCCAATGCTCACTTCAAGGCTGCCAGTCTTAACAGTTGCTGTTGATGGTTAATTGGTTGATGTTAATAGTACTATTAACAGTAGTCAAAATAAATTTAAAAGACTAGAAAGTGAAAACATATCTGTGATTGTATTGGTACAATACTTGGTAACTGAGATTACCAGCTACAGACAGAATATTTCAGAGATTAATCATTAGAAAATTGTCATTGCCCTCTCATACAAGAAAGTAAACATTTTGCCACTGAGTGTGAATATCTAACACAATTTGTTTTTGTTTGTAGATTATAGAGAAGAAACTCTTCTTTTGAAGAACCTATACAACTACTTAGGTAATTTTTGTACATTATTTATTATTAATAGTTAGAAAAGTGATTTCTTGCGCAAGTACAGGCATTGACAGACATGATATACATCTAAAAAATATTAAAACACTAGGGCCTACAATAATGGGGAAGTGAAATTTCAGCAGGTCAATTCTGTTCACAGCAGTTCCTTTGGCTCAATGTCATTTTTTTTCCTATAAAAAATATCTAACCAGCTCATTGCCATTTAGAATATGTAAATTGCATTATGTATGTACCACTGCAATCTCCTGCTCCAATATTTTATCTTTTTATTTTTGAAAAGCCAATACCTCAATGATCTAATGCTGTTTCAAAATGTTCTATGAAAATGTATGAAGTGTATATACTAATATTTACTTAATACTTCTATATGTCATTTCCTCTGTTTTTGATGCCAGTCCCTTTCTGTCACAGCAGTGAAAAGGATGGGAAAGTAACCAGATATTATTTATTCATCACTGAGAAAAGATATTATTGCAATAATAAAATAATTTGTTATTTCTTAGGTGAATTCACTATTGGAGATTTTTTTACCTTTTGGGAAAACCCAGTTCATCTCTTACCATCATATTTAAAGTGAAAATTATGAAGAAAACCTAGGACTTTACAGATAATTATACCATCAAAAGGCAATAATCTAGGTGTCTGACCTGTGTTTGAATAGCAAGTAGTAGATAACTAAAACAAGGGTATAAAAAAAAAAAAAAAGAAGAAGACCAAATAACAAGAGACACTGATTCTTCACATGGAAAGTGCCCACCTCTCTCATCCCCAGTATATTCTTATGCAAATTACAAATAAAAGGGCAAAATTGATGAGATGAGAAGATCTTAGGAAATGGACATTTTGTTTCTAAGTTACTTCTGTATAATATGCATTATATATAAACACACAAATGTATCTATTATGTATGTATAATTATGTTCTATTTTATGTAATTATTCCATAAAACATGTCCAACCTGGTTTCTGCTTCTGATTTTTTGGCACAAATTACATACAAAATAATGTGACACTATGAGTTTCCTACCTCATCACTATTGTACAGCAAACATTTATTACCACATCAGCTTTCCATGTTATTTGAAATTTTGAGTTTCCTTAATCATTATGTGTCTCACTGTTCTATACTTTTTTATAGGTTCTTATAAACACAAAATTTGGGAGGGTAAATATGCCTTAGAAATCTACATTTAATATTTAATGTATCTTAATAAAAATGAATCCTGAGTTATCCGATAATTAGGATTACTTTTCCTATTGCTATCCTCAATAGTACAGTATATATAATTAAGAAATAAAAATAATTATAATGACCTCTTCTTTATGCATATAAAATTAAGTTGGTGAAAGTAGTAATATACATAATTTATGAATCACCTTAAGATCAGCTATATAAAAGAACATAGTTACTAATAACATATTTTAATAGCTGAAGTCTTGGTAATAAATTGTTGCAGGTCTCTGTGGGGATGGTTAGAAGGAAGATTAATAGTGTAAATTTTTGGAACTGTAGTAGGATCCTTCCTAAAGGAGACCTGGCTACTTTATTTGCAGGGTTTGGGTCTGTGAACTGGTTCAAGTTTGGAAATTGATTGATCTACTTTGACTCTCTGTGATTCAAGTCAGGCTTACGTTCATGACAACTGGAGCTTTCCTGAATTATACAGATCAGGTAAGACTTTATTCTGCTATCCAACTATTTCAGTTCTAGAGACATCATGATTAACTAGCCAGCCCTAAAGATGTCTGTGAGATAAACCACTTGGATTACTCTTTTGGCTCTGTTGTCCATAACAATAATCATGTCCACTGTAGCTCTGGTGACTAGGTGCCATTACTTAGCCTTTTGAACCCCAGATCTCATCCTCCCCATTGCATTTAGAGATCCCAGATTGATGGCAGTTCCCACTGTGATAATTAACCGATAGAAAAGAGCTTTTGAAGAGTTTTTAATAAAAACTCTTTCCTCATAAATTTATTTCTCACAGACTTGACAAAGAGAATGTCCTTTATACCCCTTTGGGGAATAAAGTAAAAGGATGGGATGAGCAGGTCTTACATGATAAACCCACTCTAGCTTTCTAATCTCCCTCCACTTTTCTCTACAATATACCAAGGCTCTTCAGCTTCTGTTAGTCTGGGCCACCTGTGGGTCCATATTTTGGTCAAATATGGACAAGCCAAAGCATTAGGACTATTCCCAGGCCCTTGAGCTAACAATTAAATTCACAATCTCTCTTAGTGATCTGATTTCAATACATTCAACAGCCTGATACAACTTTATATTTCTTCCACCCTGATCTCGCATTCTTATGTTCTATTCTCACTCATATTTCCCAGGTTTCTGTTGGTATAAATTGACAAAATCATACAGTTATGTTGAGACATCCCCCTCCCCCAGAATGTCCTCATGTGCTCTACTTTGTATCTCACCCTGTGGAGTCTGCTAGGTCTTCATTCTAGTTATAGGTCAAGAAGAAAGGAAAGGAGGCAGACATAGGTCCTGAGAAGGACAGTGGTCCTCTGTAAGGCAGCTACCTTGTTGGGGGAGGCCATTAAGTTCTTTATGGAAGAAAAGATTAAACTCCTCAGGCAGAGGTTTAAAAAGTGTTGTTCTAATGTCAAAGAAGTAATTTAGGGATTAAATGCCCCATCTTTCCCAGAATCTGCCTTATGCCTAATCCAATTTGCAGGATTCCATTCCTTCTCAATCAATACCCTAATTTTCATACAAGAGACCTTATGAAGTTGAGAATTCATTTGTGATGTAATTCAGCCACCTGCAGGATTAAATTTTGGGCTTGTTTTCAGAAATCTAGATCTTGTGGCTATAGGAGAAAAGAGATTCTTGCAGGGGGAGTTGGGTCATAATGCCAAAGGACACAATTCCTAACATAATAACTCCAAATGTTGAAATCCCCCAAACACAAAATCCCTAAAGTCTAAAACCCCCAAAAATCACAATTACAAAAGATCAAATATCCAAAATGTAATTCTGAAAAAATAAAATAAAATAATTATTGTTGGTGTAAATTCTGGAGCCCGAAGATCAGTGATACTGTAGTTCTGATGTCTAAAGCAGCAGAAGAAAATTCTGTGCCAGCTCTGAGAGAGAGACCAGTTTGCCTTTTGTATTTGTTCTCTCGCAGTTGCTCACTGATTGAATGGTGTCCACCAACATTGGGCAGACGTTCCACACCTAATCCACTCAGAATCACAAACTAATTTCCTCTTGAAAACCCCCCATAGACACACCCAAAATAATGCTTTTCCAGATTAGTAGGTATCTTTTATCCGGTCAAGGTTACACCTAAAACTAAGTCCACCTTATCAACTTGGCACCCATACACATCTCTTTAAACCATACTTAATTTCCAAATACAGACTATAACAAGGTAATAATTCCACCTACATCTTGCAACTAACATGATGCAACTATCCTGTGTACAACTGAAAATGCACTAATCTCTTCTCCAGAATTCAGCTTTCAGGATATCAACATTCTGGGTTTTAATATTTGGTGACTATGATTTTCAGGATTTGAGACTTTGATTTTGATCTTTTGGGATTTCAAAATTCGGGATTGTGGTTTTTGAGATTGTGTCTTTTGGGATTATGATCAGCATCACTTTTAGGGATGTCATTTATACTTTCATGTCCCTCATACATTCGTTTAGGTGGGAATTTAAGGGGTTGCACTCATCATTTTCAGTTCCCATATTCTTAGAGAACTTTGGTTTTGTTTTTTCCTTTTTTTTTGAGGCGAGATTTTGCTGTGTTGCCTGAGTTACAGTGCAGTGGCATAGCGTGTAGTGATGACATAGCTCACTGCAACCTCAAACTCCCGGCTCAACCAATCCTCCTGCCTCAGTCTCCCAGGTATCTGGGACTATAGGTGCATGTCACCATGCCTGGCTAATTTTTAAATTTTTTGTAGAGAAGGGGTCTTACTGTGTTTCCCAGGCTGGTCTCGAACTCCTGGACTCAAGCTATCCTCCTGCCTCAGCGTCCCAAAGTGCTAGGTTTGCAGGCGTGAGCCACCACACCTGGCTTCTCGGAGCACTTCGAAGCCTGTAACAGCTCTATTATATTCTTTATTTTCACAAAAATGTTCTTAGTAGCAAATAGTTGATCATTTAGAGCCTTGCCCTCTATAAACACTTGATTATAGATATCTAAAAATGATAATTTATACAATTGTTTCTGCATGCTATGGACTACGGATGTCCCCTTTAAAATTAAAACTGAAAACATAGGCATTAATGCATTTAAATCTAATCAGATCAGTAAACAATTGCAGATAACCCTTAATCAATTCAGAGAAGCAATCTTTAGGATTCTGTTTTTTTCAAAACACTTTTGATACCAAATTCTGTTCCAGTCAGGGTGCAGTCAGAGAAACAGAACCTCTAGTGTTGCTCTTTACATACATAAATATTTAAAGGAATTTGTTTTAGGGATTTGATATCACATAATTGCAAGAACTGATTAAATGGTCTGTCATTGTCTTACTTCTTATGAACTTGAACTCCAGTGGGCAGGCATTCAGAAAGTGAAGATAGACATGAAGTGGGGACAGCAAGCATGAGCTGGAACTCCCAAACAGAAGAACCCATGAGCACAGACTGGAACTTGACTGAATTTTCATGACCTTTATCCTTGTAGAAGGTGCAAGAATCCTTTGTCTTGCAGGAGAAGCTGAAGTCTTTTCTCATGAAGCTGAACACACACATGACCCAGAAGTACAGAAGCCAAAGGACCATTCAGGGAAAAATATATTATTTGCAGGCCTAGCAGCTGTCACACACCAGTGAAGTCTGTCAACAAATAAGCATATGAACAATAAAAGTTGCTGTCCTAACCTCCTGAGCGTAAAAACAAAATGGCTGCTGCTTCAGTTCTGCCCTTCAAATCTTTAGAAAATATGATGTCCTGTGGCTCATCCAGAAACATATATGGAAGGGATTCTGGGAAACGTAGGTTACATGAGCCAAGTGGACAAATTACAAAGCCAGCATTTTGTGCAGTAAAATGTAGGAATATCTCCAATGACATCAACAAAAACTATAAATGGACACACATTAAATTTATGTCAGGGTTTTTCATCAAGAGATTTAGTATCATCTGACAGAAAATACATTCCGTTTTCAAAGATTTTTGGATTTTACAACTGTGAATAAGAAATTCAAGATCTGTATATCTTCATATTTCCAGGTAGAACAAATTTAAAGACATGATTTTGGGGGAAAAAAAGTGAATAAAATTTTTTAATCAAGAAAACTTTTTCTGCAACTATATCCAATAAAACATATAATTTGTCTCTAAACATAGACTTTCAAGTAACTCTTCCCTTTTTAATGGATATTTAATATATATGAATAATAACTAAATATCCTCAGGACATAAGTATCATTTGGACCGTCATTCTTTAGTGTTATCACATTTTTAAAAAATCTAGCAATGAGAATAACCTCTATCAGGGAATCCAGATTTCCAAACATAAAGAAAATATGTATTCAAAAGAATCTTCCAAAATGGTATAGAAAATAAATATATGAATGCTGTGGCATAAGAATGTGTCTTTCAGATCTCTGACTGTAGCAGATGTCATTGATCAAGGTTCCAAACTGTTGCGCTCTGAAATCCATTATCACAAACTTCCTATGGGCTATTCCAAGCCAGACTGAACATGGTATGGACATTAAAGCAAGATTGTCCCGGAAAACCTAGGAGTCTTACGATAAGTGACCTTGACTTCAGGATTCCCTCTGAACCTTGCTAAAATTTTCTTAGAACTTCACAGCAGTCTACCATGCTTTTATTCAGACTCCCTTTCATCATTCCCTCACTCCTGCAACTGAGATCAGACTTGTATCTCAGACAACGGGTATCTAAGCTCCCTCCTGTTTTTCTCATAGGCATTTTGTCTAATAGATTTTAGCACGCTTAATTTCATCTTGGTATTTGTTGCTTGAAGAAGCTGAGATTCTGCCTGTTGTGAACAAGGGAAGAGACTTTCTCCCTCCCTTTTCTTATTTATTTAAAAAAAACTTAAATTCTTCTCTGTCTTTTTGAAATTAATTTATGTAAATCTTTTAAAAGTTATTAAACCTCTTCCATTGTGGAATCCTAGGTTGGTTCTCCATGCTTCGGTCCTAATGTTTTTGGCTGGCGGTCCACTTTTACAAAGTAGGGAGAGACACCAGACGTAAAATGTCACATGTAATGATTCCCATTCAAGAGATCACTAGAGGCAGACAGACACAGCAGCATGGATGGATTTCAGAAACGTGGTGCAAGAGACAGACACAAAAGGTTACATACTGTATAATTCCATTTATATGAATTCCTAGAGCAGGGGAAAAGACACAAAAGGTTACATACTGTATAACTCCATTTATATGAATTCCTAGAGCAGGGAAAAGATTAGTGGCTTCTCATGTGGAAAGAATTAAATAGAGGCACAAAACAAAACAAAATAATACTTCACTCTGCATGCTCTCTACCTCTAGCTCTCCTCCCTCACTTATACTTCTTTTGTGAAAAAATTCTTTTTAATTGCTATAGTTTACTTGTTTTTCAGTCTTATTGTTTATTGCCTGATTACCCTGGCCTGAATAAGCTGTTCAAATGCAGCTCTCTTTGGCTATTTTGCTCACTGATGTATCCCAAGCATTTATAATGGTGCCAGGCACATAGTTGGCCCCTCACACACATTGATATCAGAAATGCGTGCATGCATGCATAGAAGAAGATATGTGAGAAGGCAAGTGAGGGATGGAATAGATTTTCATTGGCCAATGGAGGATCTCCTGTAAATTATTCTCTGCTGAAGAAAACCAGCAAATCTGGGAATTGTAGAATGTGCTTGTGAACATCGAATAATACAGGGCAGAGCTGAGTTCAAAGGAATACAAGAAAAATGTGTTGAAAAGTAAGTTGTTGAGATATATATATATATTTTTTAACTATTTGATTACACTTAGATTTTGAGTCATTAGAGAACCACTAAGCATCTATAACCAGGTGCCAGTGATAAAATGAATAGTGTTTCAAGTGATAGTATATAAAATACACTGCAGTGAGAAAAGCCATTTGGAAAGCTGCTCCAATAGTGGCTCAATAATATTGATGGGATAGTTTTGAATAAAATGTTATAATATTCAAATATCACTGATTATGACATTTTTATGATAACTGCCAATTTCTGTATCACTAGTATGGTCCTGTTTGTCTGACAGTATTTTATACTTCTGCCACTTGATGAGCAGTATGTTACTTGATAAAAAAAGTCTTTTTTTTCCCTGTTATTTACTGAGTTTACAAAACTTTTATAAAAGTTATAGAAATCCTCCACTGAATTTTTGCACCATAATTATAAGCTGAGGAAAGAAACAGAAAAAATTCATATAAGTCAAAGTGGAATACTTGATTCAAATCTTTTAAAACTTGTATTAGTTAAAAGAAGCTTTGTAAATTATTTAAATGTGAAATCTCTAAGCTTTCTATTTAATTTCATTTTATATATCTATTTAGTTATTTGAGTTTAGTCCACTCTAAAGAATATTTAAAGACCTCTGAGGGGACATGATGATATATGAACAGAAATGTTGAGAATGTGCACCAGGTAGACATCTTTGAAATAGGAAAATGATGGTCAAACTTCAGCTTATATTAATAAACATGCAGCAGGTGACTTCACGTGATGGAAGATGTAAAAACTAATTTTTGTACTTGAACATGTGTTTTAAGAAATAATGTTATTTTGAGAAGACCAAACTAAAGGGGACCTGAATTTTTTTTACTGTTTTTGCTAATCTGTACTAGCCATTTCGTATTCATATTAGGAGAATCATTTTCTTTTTTCTCTTTTTTATTATTTATTTATTTATTTTATTTCAGAGTGTTATGGGAGTACAAACACTTTCGTTACATAAATTGCCTTTGCATCCCCCAAGTCAGAGCTACAAGTGTGCCCATCCCCCAGATAGCATGCACTGCATCCTTTAGGTGTGGATTTACCCATCACTCTGCCCCCCTCCCACCTACCCGAAAGCCTATCAATGTTATGTCCCATATGTGCACGTTAGCGTTGATCAATTAGCACCAATTTAATGATGAGTACATGTGGTGCTTGTTTTTCCATTCTTGTGATACTTCACTGAGAAGAATGGGCTCCCGCTCCATCCAGAATAACACAATGGGTAGTTGACCATTTTTCTTTTCATAGCTGAGCAGTACTCCATCGTATACATATACCACATTTTATTAATCTACTCATGTATTTATGGGCACTTGGGTTGTTTCCACATCTTTAGAATTGTGAATTGTGCTGCTATAAACATTCTAGTGTGGATGTCTTTTTTATAGAATGTCTTTTGTTATTTTGGGTAGATGCCCAGTAATGGGATTGCTGGATCAAATGGTAGTTCTACTTTTAGTTCCTTGAGGTATCTCCATACTACTTTCCATGGAAGTTGTACTAGTTTGCAGTCCTACCAGCAGTATATGAGTGTTCCTATCTCTCCACATCCATGCCAACATTTGTTGTTTTGGGACTTTTTGATAAAACCATTCTCATGGGAGTTAAGTGGTTTTGATTTGCCTTTCCCTGACGATTAGAGATGTTGAACATTTTTTCATATGTTTGTTAGCCATTAGTCTATCTTCTTTTGAAAAGTTTCTGTTCGTGTTCTTTGCTTACTTTTCAATGGAGTGGTTTGATTTTTTCTTGCTGATTTTCCTGAGTTGTATATAGATTCTAGTTTGCAGCCCCATATCGGATGTATAGCATGCAAATATTTTCTCCCATGCTTAGAAATGGGATGCTATGTTGTGCTTCAGTAGTTTAATTTACAATAAGCACTTAAATGCTAAAACTTCCTAAGTATGTATCAATAATTTAAGGCTAAGGTCAGTCTACTAAGGATCCAATACTAAAATTTTCTTCTAGAAGTTATTTATCAATTTAATAAACTTAATCTTGTAATTGTAAATTCAGAAAACCATGTACTTTTTTATAGTAAAACTTTGTGTTATAACTTCCTAAAATAGTTTTTTATTTTGATAAATATATTTTGTGTTACTCAAAAATAGAACTACCAATTTATACTTGAAACAACTTATACCTATAGTATAGCACTGATAGTTTCAAATTTTATGCACAATATTCATTATTGAATATTTAATACTGAAATGTACTTACATACCATATTTCAACAAATTCAACACCATTGACTCTGATGCTGAAATAGAAAGTTTTCATATATGCCACTGGATTGACAGTAATTTTAAAATATCATCACTTATAAGATGACTTACTGTTGTAGGGAAAATAAATGTGAAAAAACAAAAACCTTGCCTCTAAAAGTTAAAAACTACCACAATACACAGACAAATGTGTGTTTGGAAAATGACCTTCTGAAAACATGGTCCATATTTTAAAAATAAAGAATGTCACAAAATTCCTGAAATACTGTAAGGGTAAAATTATGAAAATCATTACAAGAAACATTTTGGTAAAGCAATTGTGTGCTTTTCCATTACATTCAGTTAGTACTGCTTTTATGTTTTCAACTATTAAATTACTGACTTTTTTGACATTATTATCTTACTTCCTATTTCATTTTGTCGTCAGTATTGCAGACAAGGCATTTCTAGAAAAGACTAAGACATATCACTAGTGATAAATTTAAATGTTTACAGTAATTGATCCGGCTATTTCTCAGGGTAAAGTTCTTTAAAATCCTTAAGAACTGAAAGCTTACTGTCTGCATTAACATACCTCTACTGCTCAACATTCTACCTTAACATTTTGCTTTTCCAGGAAACACTTACCGAGGAAGATAAAGTTACAAATAACTTTGTTCCAGTAACTTCATGAAAATCCAGTTATCCAAGCAATAATTTAACTATCCTCCTGGAGTACTGCCCTCCTCACAATCAGGGACTGTTCAATCAGGCTTATCAAAATTTTTTGCAACAACCTGACCTCATTGAGTCTGCTAGTGACTAATTTGATTCAGTTTTAAGCAGACCCTTTCAATGAATGGCCCACCCTAAATCAGACCCCCAACATCTTATGAATATCTTGTTCTTGATTTTCCTGTTCCAAGAAACCACTAAGACTCTGTCAAGGTAGTCAACTCCCTCCCTGCAGTAAGCAATAAGCCTGTCTTTACTTAATCAATGGGCTATTTTGGTCGTCTTTCTGAGGAGGTGCCAGTAGATGCCCTCACTGGTTAACAGTGCTTAAGATTATTCGTGATTAATTTACTATGAAATCTTTATAAAATAAAAGAGCATTTGCTTCACTGTTTTGTTATACTCAGCAGCTTGCCATATGGTAAACATACATTAGAAGACAATTAAGGGTGAAAAGAAACTGCTTTTCTCACATAACACAACTACATAGTGTGAAAACATTCAGGGGGTGTTTATGAACTTGGTGGATTCTGAAACATAAGCTAGTTCTTCACAAGACATAAGGAATTTTGCAAGAAAAATATAACCAGTATTTTAGTTCTTTTTTAGAGATATAATTAGTATGTCCTTTAAAGAAAAACTGTTTAAGATTTAGACAATTTTATGTGAATTTTAGTTACATTAAGTCTTCAGATTAGCAGTCAGGCTAAAATCTTTTAACTGATTTGATATCCTCATATATGGTTATGCAAATATTAAAATCTGGCCCTTGAATTAGTTGAATGTACAGTGCCGTGAGATTGTTATAGTACCTGGGAGATTTGTATCTTTATAAATGTGCGGAAAATAATATTTTGTAGAGAAAAGAACTGCTCAATGGAGACATTAAAATTCAAGTAAAGAAAATCACAGGGGATTTGATACACATCAGAACAGAGTTTTTCGAAATTATTGAATATAACATACATTAGAAAAATTGCATAAATCATCCGTATACCACTCAACAAAATTCTTTCAGTAGATAGGCATTCTGGAATGCTTTTAGCAGGGTTTACCTAATTTGTCTGGGATCTATGGATTTATATGGTATGGCTCCCTGGAAAATGTCCTACTAGCTTCTTAAATATTTGAGTATAAAATAGAGATGACTGAGTGGCTCTCTTCTATAGCATGATTGTAGCTGCTGACAATTTTTTTTTAGATACTTCTATGTTAATCTGGTTAAAGTATGCCTTACATAAAAAGGAAGAATCTAAGGCGCCTGATCTTATCCCAGCTTGCTTGTGCCTTGTGAATACTTGTGTTTTTAATATTTAAATAAAGTCTGATACCAGGTGCACTAGTTAATGGAGCTGCTGTAACAAAGTATCACAAATTAGGTGGCTTAAAACAACAGAAATTTATCATCTTATGGTTCTGAAGGCTAGAAGTCTGAAATCAAAGTGTTGGCAGGGCCATTGGGAATCCTTCGTTAATTCTCCATAGATTCTGGTGGTTTGTGGGCAATTTTTGGTTTTCTTTGGCTAGCAGCTGCATAACTCCAATCTTTCTTCATTGTCACATGTTGTTCTTCTTGTATGTGTCTATCTTCAAGTGGCTATCTTCTTATAAAAATACCAGTCATATTGGATTAGGAACCAATTTTAGTTTTATAAAGTAAAAGTATAATACTCTAATGTGACCTCATTTTAACTAATTATATCTGCAATGACCCTATTTCCAAACAAGTTAACATTCCTAAGTACTAAAGGTTATGACTTTGACACCTTTTTGGGGAGGGAGCTCCCCATAACAACAGGTAAGATCTCTGATTTGTGAGTCTGACTTAATAATCTGATGCATTGTGTTATCTATTTATAAGCCAAAGAGGGGAAACAATCTGATACCACACTAGTCACACTAGTTTAATTTTTTTTTTTTTTTTTTTTGAGACAGAGTGTCACACGGTGTCCCTGGGTAGATTAAAGTGATTGTAGTCACAGCAAGCTCCAGGTCCTGGGTTGTGTGAGCGATCCTTCTGCCTTAGCCACCCAAGGAGCTGGGACTACAGGCACGCTACAACGCCTGGCTGGGTTTTGTGGTTTTGTGTATTTTTTTTGGTCTTTTTTTGTTTGTTTGTTTCTTGTCCCTAGAGATGGGGTCTCACTGTGCTCAGGCTGGTGTCGAATCCCTGACCTGTTGCTGTCCTCCCGCCTTGGCCTCCCAGAAGGCTAGGATTAAAGGCATGAGCCACTGTGCCCGGCCACACTAATTTAATTTTTAACCTGCTACAAGGAAATACTAGATGTCTTTAAGTTGAATGTACATAGATAATAGGTATGCTACCCATGGTAACAATCATTTAAATAAGTATATTTGGACTACTTTTCTAACCTCTTGAGTCAGACATAAAACAAAAAGTACATAGGTAACAAGTTTGAGCTACATGAACCAGATATATGATCAATTCTGGAAACAAGTCTAAAAGTTCTTTGCAGAGTTGAACACTGGAAGCATTCCAGAAGAGTACAGAAGTGAGGAAGTAAAAGCAGTAAACCTAATAAAAGATGTTAATGAGCAAGTTATCACCCTGGGTATCTGGATTTAATACCAGATTTAATACTGGATTTAATCAAAACTCACTGAAAGACTGTACAAAACACACCACGGAATTTTTTCAATGAAAAAATTGGAATTAAAAAATTTGTCTACACTTCCTAGAGAAAAATGGACTTGCTTGCATTGGAGCAGACCCCCATGGCCAAAGAAATCAGAGAGTAGAACCACAAAAAGTTGTCAGCATGTATAAAACATCTTTGTAAACTACCTCGAGTGTAGCCAAGGAGACAGAGGTAGAAAATTGACAGCTTGTGCTACCTGTTTTCCACCTTTTTGTGAACAGCATTAGTGAAGTTCTTAATGGAATTCTGGCTTTGTTTGAAATTAAGACCTACCATGAACTCAATGTTGGTTGCTCCAGGGCATCCCTGCACAGAGAGGCAGAGTAAATCTGAAATTCTTAATCTCTGTGTTTTATTAAAAAAATATATTTGTGATCAGAAGCATGGTCTTTTTACATTTCACATATCCCTGAGTGGGCTAAATAGAGAACTTTCATACAAATATTTTCCTCATGAATTATAATCTGCTACCTTTCTTATAAAATATGAATAAAATAAGCCACATTTGTAAAAGGTAGACTTTGATGATAGGTAAATTTGATGGAACTGAGAGTGTCAGGATTTCTAGTCGAAGTAAGTAAGATAGTCACAAGCCAGGTGTGACTGAATTTAGATATTTGGTGGCCTAGGGCACTTAATATCTGACAGCAGAGCAAGAACAAGTACAGACATAGAGTATATACACTGTGCCAAGTGAAATAGGAGAAAGTAACTCACCGGAAGAAAATAGCTAAGAAAGAAAACTAATGCATGAGGATTTTTTAAACAACTATGGGAGAAAAAATGTGCAAAAAACAATTTTTTTTTTGTAGAGAGAGAAATGGACAATGGAGACTTTAAATTTTAAGTAAAGAAGATCACAGAGGATCCAATATATATTAGAAAAGTTTTTTTATGTTTTTTTTTTAATTTCAGGAAATTGTGAGAGTACAAACATTTTGTACTCCCCCCTCCCCCCTCGAGTCAGAGCCTCAAGCTTGACCATCCCCTAGACGGTGCACATCGCACTCATTATGTATGTATATACCCATCCCCTCCTCCCCACTCCCGTCTGCCCTTTTGGTGAAACTTAGTGCATCTAATGTTTGGGTTTTCTCCATTACTCTTATTTTTTATAACATTTTGGAGTTATTGTTTATTACTATAGGGCTGGGCTAATGCACAGAGCGACTTTGATGAACATAGCCTAAATATCATTCACCATGGAAGAGTCTTTCATCCCACTGAGTACATGTGCAGTTTGGAGATGTCACAGGGACATTATCAGAGTTTCTGCTTAAATTTATTTCTTCATTGATGTGAACTTTACTTAATGAGGAAATTATTTACCTTCTCTTCCCCAGTGCTAAATTTATCATTTGGAAGCCTAGCAAAGTATTGTGAAGCAATATGTTTAAAAATACAGCTTCATCTTACTACTGCACAGACTACACTAGTAAACATTTCTCTCAGTATAACAGTGCCTAATTTCCATTAAAAAAATGTTAGGTCTTATTCTGCAGCAAACCCAGTACTAAGTAGTTTATATATTTTATGTTATTGAATCTTCACCAGAAATCTCAAAAGTACATGTTGCTGTTTTTCCCACTTTATAAATAAGAAACCTGAGGCTTAGTGATATTAAATGTGTTTTTGTTTGTTTGTTTGTTTGTTTTTTCAAAATTACAGAGCTAGGGAGTTTGGGGCAATGATTTAAAACCAAGTCACCAGACTGCAGACACTTACTTTTTTTTTTTTTTTTGAGACAGAGTATCACTCTGTCGCCCAGGCTAGAGTGAGTGCCGCGGTGTCAGCCTAGCTCACAGCAACCTCAAACTCCTGGGCTCAGAAGCAATCCTTCTGCCTCAGCCTCCCAAGTAGCTGGGACTACAGGCATGTGCCACCATGCCCGGCTAATTTTTTCTTATATTTTTAGTTGGCCAATTAATTTCTTTCTATTTATAGTGGAGACGAGGTCTCTCTCTTGCTCAGGCTGGTTTTGAACTCCTGACCTTGAGCGATCCGCCCGCCTCGGCCTCCCAGAGTGCTAGGATTACAGTCGCAGACACTTGCTTTTAATCATTACATAAAGTATAGTGAGTTGAATAAGATCCTTCAGAAATTATGTTACTTTGATTCTATTTTGTCCTCAACTGCTAATAATAAGCCCCTAGTAAACATAGGTACAGGTTTTACTTCTCCTTTTTATAAAAGGTTATGTAAGAATTTAAGTAAACATTTCTGTTATCTTCTGTAAATTATATGCTCCTCATCAACGCATAGATAAAACCTATCTTTCACTTGCTTTACGGTCTTGTTCAAGGCTCCTCTCTTTTTACAACCTCTTTTTTTGTATATGTCTACTTGACATTGGTTATCCTAAGTTTATACTACACAGCATTTTTTAAAAATAGTATACCATTATTTTAAATTTCAATAGGTTCTCCAGTAATTTCATATAATAATTTTTAATCAGATTTATTGAGTTATTATTGCATATAGTAAAATGCACAGATGCAGTGTACAATTTTGGTATGTGAGTGTGTATATATGCATACATATACAAATACATATGTATGTACATACATACATATGCAGATATTTCTAGTTGGATAATCAAACAATTCTATTTCTGGCACAAAATGACTAAATGTTCCATTTTTCTTTATGTAGGGAAACTACTAAAACTGTGCTCTGATGTATCATTTTTTTTTTGAGAGTAATGACCTGATGACCACACTTGATGCTATTTTTATGATATTATTTCCTTAGATAATGACATTGCAATTTCAGATTCAGATTTGTCAGAGGACTTTACAGCATTAAATTTATACAAGTGTAAATTTAACATTTTCCATGGTAATAAATTTGGATAAACATGTTTTGAAGAGAGAAATTTCTTACACACTTTTAAATAAAAACAATAAATGTCTCTGCAGTTAGTTGGTATTTAAGTCCCTATGCCAGGTAAAATTATTAGCAAGCACTAGAGGGAACTAAAAAGAAAATAGAGTTTCCTGTCTGGCCCATAACAAGTTTGGAAGTCCATCTTAACTTGGTCTTAACAAGTATAAAGCTGAACAAACTGGTAAATCAACAATTCTTCCTAGATATGTAAGAAAAGTAATGTCACAGAAGAAAGCACTGCCCCTGAAATTGGAGAGGCAGGCAGGAAAATACAGAGAACCACAACTCACCAGACCAAAAACCGTAAGAAGAAACCTCCAAGGAATCAGTGAGGAGGTAGCAAAACCTGAACTTTAATTGATGATTTTCTGGAGGCTCAGTGTGAACAACTCTGAGCTTTAAAACTCCAGCGTGATTCAGTTGTAGGGGGGCTCCTATACTTTTGTAAATTTTACATTCAGGAGCTCAACCTGTTTCTGGAACTGAATATCAAAGACAAAACCCCTGATGCTTCCATCAAGGGGAGGGAATAACAGAACCATTTTGAAATAGGTACAGTAAAGCATTTTGTTCTTCTTAACAAGTTCTGCCTTTAGGAGAAACCACTTAATCAAAGCCTAACCTGCTGGGGTTTTATCAGCACCGACCTGAGATGGGGGAAAGGAAATACCCAACTTCAGTGCCCTCTGGCCTTCCACATGGCACAGGAAATACCCAATTTCAGCCCACTGTAGCCATTCTGTCCCACCTGAGGGGAGTGAGGAGGAGAAACTAAGAAACACTTGTGAAGTTCACAGTGCAGAGTGACAGCCTCACTAAAAATCTAAGAACTAATCATAGGACTGTAGAATGCTTCTCCCCTCCCCACACCTTACTACCCCATTACTAACGGCTTATTTGCAGCAGTTGCTGTTACCCAATACAAGCAAAAATTATAAGACATACTAAAAAGCAAGAAACAGAACAGCATCATAACTAGACTCAGATATTGTAGGGATGGTGGAATTATCAGACTGAGAATTTAAAGTAACTATGATTAATATGCTGAGGGCATTAATGTTTAAAGTAGACAGCATGCAAGCACAGATGGGCAATGTAAGCAGAGAGATGGCAGCAGAGAAAATGGAATCATATAAAATGCTCAATTAGAACTAAAAAAGGCAAAAGAGTAAAAGACAAAAATAAGAACAGAAACAAAGGTGACAAATAGGAAATAGTAACAAATATGTTTGGGTTTTTTTTATTTTTATTTTTGGGGTCTTCTGGTGAGGACCAGAAAACCTCCTAGACAAATTCTAAAAGAGCTATAATGCTTTATATATATATATATATATATTTTTTTTTTTTTTTTTTGAGACAAGAGTCTCACTCTGTTGCCCAGACTAGAGTGCCGTGGACTTAGCCTGACTCACAGCAACCTCAAACTCCTGGGCTCAAGTGATCCTCCTACTTCAGCTTCCAGAGTAGCTGGGATTACAGGTGTGTGCCACCATGACTGCCTTTTCTATTTTAGCTCCCTGGCTAATTTTCTTTCTATTTTTAGTAGAGACTGGATCTCGATCTTGCTGAGGCTGGTCTTGTACTCTTGACCTCAAGTGATCCTCCCACCTTGGCCTCCCAGAGTGCTAGGATTACAGGCGTGAGCCACCACGCCCAGCCAACAAATATGATTTTAAATCCAACTACTTAAATAGTCACTGTGAATGTCAAAGGTCTAAATGTACCAATTAAAAGATAGAGACTGTCAGAGTGTTCAACTATGTGTTGTGTACAAGTAATTCACTTAAATGAAGAGACACATATACATTAAATTGATAAGCGTTCATCCAGGCTAGCCAAGAAAAAAATAGAGGACACAATTTAAATGAAAGAGAGGATATGAAATGAAAGAGGAAATGAGAGAGAGGATATAATTATAGATTCTGTGGGCATTAAAAGGATAATCAAGAAATACTATGAGAAATTCTATGACTACCAATTTTATAAATTAGGTGAAATGGACAAATCCTTGAAAGATACAATCTGCCAAAATTTAGGCAAGAAGAAATGGACAATCTAAATAGGTTTATATCTTAAAGAAATTGAATCAATAATTAATAACCTTCCAAAACAGGAAGCAACATGCCCAGATAGATTCACGGGAGGATTCTACCAAATATTTAATGAAAAATTATATTAATTCTCTACAATCTCTTCCAGAAGGTAGAAGACTTACATCCTAATTACACTGTTCCTTTTCATGAGGGCAATACCACGTAATTCTAAAACCAGACAGATATTACAAAAAAAGAAAACTTTGGACCAATATCTCTTATGAGCATAGAGGCAAAAGTCTCAACAAAATATTGGCAAATCAAATCCAGCAATGTATAAAAATAATTATACGCAGAGTGACAGCAGCAAAATGGCAGAATAAGAGGTTCCAGTCTATATCTATTCACAGAAACACCAAATCTACAACCATCCGTGCATGAAAATCCCTTCATGAGAGCTGCAAAGGCCGGGTAAGACATTACAGCACACAGGTGGAACACAGAAATAAGATGCATTAAAGAGAGGAAAGACAGTTCTACTTTACCAGCATCACCCTTCCACCAAGCCTGAGTAGTATACATGGCTGAGAGAGATCTCTTTCAACTGGGAGCTTTCCATGGAGGAAAGAAAAGTGAAGCTAGTGTCTAAGTAGGCCATGACACAGCCCCAGGCCCCTGGCCTGAACCAATGGACCAAAGTTCTAGGCCTGCATCATTGTCCCAAGCACTAGGCAGGTTCACATAGACCCAGGCCCCAGGCCCAGTGCCCACCAGGCTGGCTCCCAAGAACCTAGAGTCTAAGCCTAATTAACATACACATTGCCTCACATACTTTTTTTTGGGTGTGGTGAGACCACTTAAAATCCACTCTCTTAGTAATTTTTAAGAATACAGTACTATAGTCTCCATGTTGTATTAATACAATAGATTTCTTGAACTTATTCCTTGTATCTGACTGAAATTTTGTATCCATATTTCTGTGGCTGAAAACCATAAAACATTGATGAAGGAAATGGAAGAAGACACTAATAAATGGAAAGATATCCCATGTGCTCAGATTGGAGGAATTAATATTATTAAAATGTCATAGTACCCAAAGTGATCTATAGATTTAATGCAGTCTATCAAAATCACAATGGCATTTATAAAGAAACTTTAAAAAAAAATCCTACAATTAATATGGCACCACAAAAGATCCTGAATAGCTAAAGCTATTTTGAGCAAAAAGAACAAAGATAAAAACATCACATTTCCTGATTTCAAAATATATTAGAAAGCTACAGTAATAAAACAGTATGGTACTGGCATAAAAAGAGACATATAGACCAATGAAACAAAATTTGAAAACCCAGAAATGGACCCACACATATATGGTCAACTATTCTTTGAGAAGGATACCAAGATTACAACATGAGAAAAGGATAATCTCTTCAAGACGTGGTACTAGGAAAACTGGATATCCACATAAATAGAATAAAATTCAAGACTTATCTTACACCATATTAAAAATCAATTCAAAATGGATTAACACTTAAACATAAGACCTCAAGCTGTAAAATTCATAGAAGAAAAAGTTGTAAAAGCTTCTGGACATTGGCCTTGGCAATGATTTCTTGGATAAGACATCAAAATCACAGGCAACAAAAGCAAAAATATCCAAGTGTATTCATATCAAACTGAAAAGCTTCTGCCAGGCAAAAGACATAATCAACCAAATGAAAAGGCAATCTATGAAACAGGAGAAAATATTTACAAACCATAAATCCAACAAAGGTTTAGTGTCCCAAAATATATAAGGAACTATTACAATTCAACAGAAAAATAAATAACCTAATTTAAGCAATGGACAAAGGAGAAACTTAGAAATTTCTCCAAAGATGACATACAAATGGACCACAGATACATTAAAAGGTGCTAAACATCACTAATTATCCGGGAAATGAAAATCAAAAACCATTATGATATATCATCTCACACCTGTCAGGATGATTGATTATTAAAAAAGGAAAAGATAACACATAGTGGTGAGGATGTGAAGAAAAGGGAATCCTTCTACACTGTGGGAATGTATAGCCACTATAGAAAATATTATGGAGGTTCCACAAAAGACTAAAATTCAAGCTACCATATGACCCATCAATACTCTTCTGGATATATAGTCAAAATAATTGAAATCAGGATCTTAAAAAAGAAGGAAATTCTGCCACTTGCAACAACATGAATTAACCTGAAGGACATTATGCTAAATGAAATAAGCCAGATACAGATGAACAAATAATACTAAAAGATAATATTTTCAAATAATGGTTCTGAAACAACTGGACATCCACATTCAAAAAAATTAACCTAGACATAGGCCTTATACACATCATAAAAATTAATTTAAAAATGGATCAAATGGTGAATATAGTTAATCACAATATAATATAGTCTCAAAAAATGCTAAGAGAATAGATGTTAAATGTTGTCATCACAGAAATGATGACTATGTGAAGTAATATACATTTTAATTAGATTTAACCATTTTACAATGTATATGTACTTCAAAACATCAATACATACAATTTTGTCCATTTCAAATAAAGAATAAATTTAACAAAAATAGGTCACACATCTGAATTCAAAATGCAAAATTATAAGACATCTAGAAATAACGTAGGAGAAAATCTAAATGACCTTAGTTTCATAACGTTCTAGATATGAAACCATAGGCGTAAGAATTCATAAGCTGGACTTCATTAAAATTAAAATTTTCTGCTCTGTGAAAGACATTTTCAAGAGAAAAAAATGTCAAGCCACAGACTGGGAAAAAATATTTGCGAAAGACATATCCGATAAAGAATTGTTATTCTAAATCACAAAGAATTCTCACAACTTAGAAATATGAAAACAAACAATCCAATGAAAAAGTGAGGCAAAGACCTTAACAAATACCTCACCAAAGAAGACATGCAAATGGAAAATAAGCATATGAAAAGTTGCTCCACACCATATATCACTAGACAAGTGCAAATTAAATGAGATACCACTACACAACTATTAGAATGGTCACAATGCGAAACACTGGCAGCCTCAAATGCTGCTGAGAATGTGGAGCAACAGGAACTCTCATTAATTTTTGGTGGGAATTCAAAATGGTACAGCCATTTTGAAGGAGTTTGGTAGTTTCTTACAAAACTAAACATACTTTTTACTATACTATCCAGTACTCATACTCCTTAATATAATATTTACCCAAAGAAACTGAAAACTTATGTCTACACAAGAATACCTACACATGAATGTTTATAGCAGTTTTATTCATAATTGACAAAACACGGAAGCAACCAAGACATTTGGTGATGTTCATTCACCTATCCATTCAGTAGGTGAATGGATAAACTTTGGTAAATCCAGATAAAGGCATATTATACAGTGCTAGAAAGAGGTGAGCTATCAAGCCATTAAAGAAATTGATGAAACATAAATACATATTATGTGAGCCAATCTGAAAAGACTACATGCTATATTATTCCAACTATATGACATTCTGGAAGAGTAAAAACTATTGAGACAGTAAAAAGATCAATGGTCACCAGGGATAGGGGACAGGGATGAATGAATAGGTGGAGCACAGAGGGTTTTTAGAGCAGTGAAACTGCTCTGTAAGATACCATAATGGTGGATACATGCCACATGTTTGTCCAAAACTTTACAATAATACCAAAAGTGAACCTTAATGTAATCTATGGTCTTGTGGTGATGGTGATGTGTCTATGTATGCTTATCAATTGTAACAAATGTACCACCATGGTGTGGGATTTGATAATGGGGAAATCAGTGCATGTATGCAAGCAGGGTGCATACAGGAAGTTTCTATAGAACCTAAAACTGCTTTAAAAATGTAGTCTATTAAAAATGCAAGGCACACACAGAAAGGACATTTTTAAGATGACATAGAATACGTAGAAAAATCCTAGCTGTGATGGTACAGTTTTAATACTTAAGTAAATTCAGTTTACTGAAAAGATCATGAAGATCAATGAAGATTTCAAAAGGTTACATAGGTAGAAGAAACTTAAAATTGGGAGAAATATTAGAAAGAATATGTGAATATAAAAATTAATTTTATAGATTTATTTGATCCATGTTAATACTAATAGTAAAATATTAATATCAATTTCTGACCTAAGGCTATCGGTCAATGGGCAGAAAATATATGTACACCAATAATTTCTCTATTGCCTAATAAGGAGCAAATTTTCTAAATGTAGGAAGCTAGTACTTCCTCCGTTAACCATGAGAAGTTTATTATCAAGGATCTCAATATTGAATGGGAAAAATTTGAATAAAATTAGAAATTGATATTCAATTTCAAACAGCATTTTGTGACTTAGAAGTCTATTGCTAATCTATTATTTCTCATATATGGCTAATATTCTAAACTTAAATTCTAAGACAAGAGTTCTAAATATAGTGAATAGTATGAAGAATGTTTTAAAGGAAGATTCATTAAGTGTAACTTTAGACTCTGAATGATTACACTTCATTTTAATTAGAACCAACAAATTACAGTAAAATGTATATTCTTAGTGATGAATATAGAAAAAACTCATAATTAAGCCCATCTATTATGATTTTGTCTAACCAAAGATAACAAATCTAAATATTTCAGGTTAGTTGTTTTGACATATGTTATTCTATCTTTCAAGCCTGTCACAATGCATTCATTTATTTATAAAATCTGTTTCATTTGCACTTGTAAAACTTTTCACCAATACTTCACAACTCATTTAACATTATTTTTGAAATTATAAGATAATGTGCAGAAACTTTTCATTGTGACATTTTTACTTACACTTTGAACAGTATAGTGTTAGTACATTAAATTCTTTGAATCTGCTTATGAAATGTCTTAAGCAAAGGATTATATTTTTTATGCTCAATTAAAAAATAAATGTAAAGGTAAAAAATACCATTTGCTGTAATCCCATTTTATAGCAGGAAATTAAGGTTCTGAGAGATTAAATGGTGTGCAGAAATTTATACAATTAGTTAGTTGGTGATTTGGGAATAGAACGCAGGTTTCCCTGCCTCCCAGTCCAGGGCTAATACCACGAGTCTACTTCCTGCATAGAAGGTAGTGTTTCTCTAGAAAGCCTGAATTTTTGGACTCTTTCTTTCTGTCTCCAACCAACCTGAAAAGGCAGAGTCAAAGAAGATTTGGAATAAATGCGTCCTTCTGAGACCAAAACTATTTTGACTTTTAAAAGAACTAGCAATCACAGGTGGAGGATGGAGGGAAACAGAGGACTTGAGAGCAACAATTCATTTTTTTTTTTTAATTTTTTTTTAAAGTGCAGGGAAAGGCGCCCTGCAGGAAGCCTGCCCCCAGCAATTCATAATATTCAAATATATAACTTTCTTTGGACGCTAAGTTAGAGACTAAGTCTTACTGTGGATATGGGTGTAGAACTCTTACTCAGACTACTCCCTTCTGCTTGAGGGAGTTTGATAAATGGCTCTAGCAGTTTTATGGATGGGGTTGTGGGGGTGGGAGGATGAGGGGGAAGGGCTAGGATTGGAAATGTATTGGATACTGAGTCAGAGCGGGGGAAAAATGTCTTCAAGGTTTCTTCTCTCCCTCAACCTCCCACCCCCACCATAAGAAAGTGTCAGCAGAGGCATTCCTCTGCCCAAGAGCTCCTATAAAGAGACCCAGGAAAGAAGACACCTGTACCAGGAATGTAAATACGTGAAGAACATGACCCTCCAGGGGACCCGAGTGTTTGACCGCACCCCCCTTCGGAGATTGCAGTGCATTGGCTGTGCACCACGTCTGGTGTCCAGAGGGCGGTTTTCCCTGTGGCTCACCAGGTGAAGCCTTCATAATTGCCTATGTTTAGGCTTGAAAAATCACAGATAGGTGCTTTTTAAAATTATTTTTAATTATTATTATACAAAATGGTTATATATATTTATGGGGGATAAAGTGGGGATGGTTAATAGGTTTTTAACCAGGAGTCTGCTCATGTAATGGTATCTCACTGGTGTCTTAAGTGCATTTCTGTCACTACTAATGATGCTCAGTATGTTTTTATTTCTTCACTGGTCATCTCGTCCTTCATAAAGATTTCTCCAAAAGAGTCTTCAAAAGGTGTCTCTTCAAAGATTTTGCCTAATTTTAATTGAATGGCTATTTTGAATTAATTATTGAGTTGTGGAAGTTCTTTGTATATGAAAGATACAAGTTATCATCAAATAAATGAACTGTTAGTTCAGTCTGTGCTTTCCCTATTCATATTCTTAATGATTAATTTTTTTGAGCAGAATTTGTAATTTGAATAAAATTTGTGATTATCCCTGTATTATACCATAAATTATTTACCTCTTTTTATATTTATAGTGCATCTTCTATAAATAATAATGGTGCTTTTTAAAATGTAATTTGACAATATCCATTGTTGTTTAGTGTGTTAATCCTATTTACATATAATTTAATTGCAGTCAGATTTATTTATTAGTTGTTTTCTATTTGATTTATTTATTAGTCATTTTCTACTATTTATTAGTGGTTTTCTTTTTGATTCATGTAATTTTTTTCTTTTTCTGCCTTTCACTTTTTACATTTTGAGTAGTTTTAAAATATCTAGTTTTATCTCATTTATTGGCTTTTTAGGTATATGTTTTTCTTTAGTTACTTATTTCTCTGGGATGGCAATTTATGTTACTAATTTCACACAAGTTCCTTGAGTTAGTATTACACAATTTAATTTATAGTATAAGAATAATACTACAGTACAAATTCATTTATTTTTGTCATTTTTTTCTACTTTTGCTGCTTATACTTATAATACAAATCCTTAAAAATACTGTGTTTCTGCTGGGTGTGGTGGCTCACGCCTGTAATCCCAGCACTCTGGGAGGCTGAGGTGGGCGCATCGCTCCAGGTCAGGAGTTTGAAACCAGCATGAGCAAGAGCGAGACCTTATCTCTACTATAAATAGAAAGAAATTAATTGGCCATCTAAAAATATATAGAAAAAAATTAGCCGGGCATGGTGGCGCATGCCTGTAGTCCCAGCTACTTGGGAGGCTGAGGCAGAAGGATTGCTTGAGCCCAGGAGTTTGAGGCTGCTATGAGCTAGGCTGACACCATGGCACTCTAACCTGGGCAAGTCATTGATTATGTCTCAAACGTTTGTAATCTTATAATTCTTTTTTCCTGCAATTTGTGATGAGATGAGGTCATTTTTATGTAGAACTTAGATTTTGCTGAGGTGTCAATATATATGTTCCTTTGCTCTCTCATATCCTGTAAATTGTGGCTAAATCTAGAGAGGCTTGATTAGATTCTGATGAGATTTTTTTTTTTTGGCAAGGCTACCTCATAGGGCTATTTCCCATCAGCCAGGGAAGTGTTCTGAAATGCAGCTGACAAAGTGCTGTGGCACAGGTTCCAAACATAATTGAGTCTGAGGCAAAAAACTAACCTAAATAATTTTAGTATTCATAAACTTCTACAAGTACCAAAACACAAAATAACTGTTTCATGCTAATGAAACAGAGTTGCTTCTCTGTAGATATCTTTCACAGTTTAATGATACCCATCAGATAAAATTTGAATTGTACTGAATTTAATTTTTTTATTACTATACAATAAACAGCTCCATTGGCTCCAGTTAAAAATGTTTTGTTAGGAAGGAAGAGAAAGAGAAAATTAAAATTAAAATGTTTTGTGTAGGTGGTTAAAAAAGAACAACTAAATAATAACATTTAGTTATGGTACAGAGCTTTTGTTTTGTCTTTTTTGAGATGGGGTCTCGCTCTTGCCCAGGCTGGCCTTGAACTCCTGGCATCCAGCAATCCTCCTACTTCAGCCTCTCAAGTACTTTGGACTCAAAATAGCATGTGCTACCACACCCTGCTATAGCAAATAGTTTTTGTTCCATGAATCATTTAAAAGAACACAGTCCATAAAAAAAGTCTCTTCTTTTATACAACTAGCATGTTTTTAAACTTGTTCTGTGAATATGACTTCTATTTGTTAACATTTTATAAGTACTAGGAAAGCTTCTTAGTAAAAGACTTAACAGTGAATGCTTTTGTCAAGAAGCCTCTATTTTATCTGTCTTATAAATCCAAATTTTATATATCGGATTGGTTTAAAGTGGAATAAAGCTGGACTGGGATTACTGTGTGGATTGGGGCTTAACAGAGGTCTCAAGCCAGACTCCTTTCATTTTATCCTTTTATTCTCAATAAATGTTTGCTAAATTAAACTGAATCCTACCTTCCAGTGAAAACGAAATGTTCCCTCAGTTCAGTCTATTAGCTAACAGACTTATTAGCAAATGGAACTTGCTCAATCACTTAATGTGTTCAGTCCTACAAATAAATGTGGCAATCAGGGAAATGACCTTAAAAGTTAGCTAGAAATAATAAAATCCATTTAATGTTACTAGTTCTAAAGATGGTAAATTTTACAACTGCAAATTTTAGTTCTAAGTTATTTCCAAGAAAAAAAATGTATTAACACAGATCTTTGACACAGCAACTTATACCTGCACTACATTACAGCACAACATAAATAAGCCTTGCTTCCTACCTTATCTCTGGCAACCAGACTCAAAGCAGAGGTGCCTTTAATATGTTAGTAAATAGTAAAATGGTCAGCACATCGTAAAGGATCAATCAGTGAAGAAATAAATGAGAGGTGAAGAACTCAGATGCATTTCCAGAAAATTGGAAAATTTAAGCATTCATCTTTTGTCAAATACAATTTTGGTTTTTTTTTAGTCTCTAAGTTGGGAGCTTTTCCTACTAAGAACACTATTAGGAAAATATGCAAGGAAGAATTGTGAATATATAAACCTCATTAAGAAGTCTACTTTTCTCTCTCCTCAAATAACAGTCTGCTTTCTTATTGTAAACTAAGTACAGATATTGGGAGGGGACCTGAGTCCTATAGGGTATCCCCTTAGTAATTTAGCCTTGTAACTCTGGCCTAGTAGTTGTACTAAACTGACTTCATTTCAAGAGCTTCTGCGGCTCTCTCCAGTTGGTGTTCTTGTATAAATGCTGCTTGTTTTCTCCATCCGGAATGCCACTTTCTTTACTTAGCTACTTCTACTCATCACACAAGATTCAGCTCAGGGTTCATCTTCTTAAACAGAAGCATTTTCTGATTCTCTTGAATAGCTTCTTTTGTGTTCCCATAACACCTGGGCTTACCTGTATCAAAAAACTTGTACTGAAATTATTAGTTTCCTTCCCTAGAATTAGTACATCGAAGACAGGGATCACATCTGGTCATCTTTGTAACCTTAGGGACATACACATCACTTGATTCATAGTAAAGGCCTGTGCAGGCCTCAGCTGTCTCATCTGTAGCGATCTGGTGACTTGAGGTCCATTTCCTTATGTGACATCCCATGATTAAAAGTATCATAAATCACTTTACAGATCTGGTTAATACTGAGGATCTAGTATTGTACCAGAGTCTTAACACTATTCCAGGCTGATAAAAGGGGTTAAAAAATATTGGTTGAATAAAATGCCATGTGAACATAAATGCATTATCTGAAGGATGAGGAAAGGAAACAGCAAACCTATAATAGAGACAGTTCTTCATCCCTGAACTGTGTTATAATTGAGTTCTAATTCATTATTACTTTTTGACAGCACGATCACAAAAACAAGAAACTACTGAATTGGCGGTTTTACTGTATTTGGTCAACTCAAATATCACTTGAAGTAAACAGGCCCTCAGCTGCCACCCAGAGGTTTTCACTTTTTCACAACTGAGTTTGACCTACGTATCACCTTTCATTTGAGTAGCTCGTCTCAGGAGCTCATGTCTTCATCATGTTACTCCTGCTTCACAGGTGGGATTAATGAAATATAAAGGTTAAGGGCTTGATCCTGGTCAAAGAACTACTTCTGAAAGTTTAGGGGCAGAGTCAATCAGTGCTTTTTCTATCCTCCAGATTAACTTAATGAAATAGGTTCACTCAGCCATTCATTTAACAAATATTTGAGTCTACTACGAGCTAATCAGTTTGGAATCATTTCAGCCTTGATTCATTCAGCCCTAGCCAGAAATTAGTTTTCCAGATGGACAATTTATTCGAAGCCAAAGAAAGGCACTGGGCAGAGACTACTTATTCCAACATCCAACAGTCCCATGGAATCGGTGCTGTCAAACCCAGGGGCTTAGCTCAATCTCTCCATTTGGACCGCACAGACACGGCTCAGGCCCTCACTGCCGTGGAATGAGACAGGATCCCTGGAACTTCACTTCGCCAGGACCGCCTGCTAACATCCTACCCAGGACATTGACACCTAACGGGGCAGTTGTGTCCCAAATCCAGGACTTCTTAAGGCGCCGGAGCATCCTCTCAGTGGACCTGGCTTTTCAGAAGAGGAGCATTCAACAAGTGTCTCTGCTTGCCGGGGCTCCCTTCTCGAATTCAGACGCTACAAAGGTTTGCCTCAATCCATGCTCAATGCTTTTCATGTTATCCCTCGAGAGGGGTGAGATTGGTTCAACATCCTCGGGGAGCCAAGAAGGGGCATTTTTCTCGGCTGTCCTGCAAACCCCTTCTCATACCGCGCCCGGCGTGGGAATACAGCAGGAAGGAACCCTGGGGAGCGGTCAGGGCTGGCATCTGTCCACTCCCTCTCAAGCCAGGGCGCCTACAGCAGGTGGCTGCGGTACAGCCCCCACTCCCGCAGTCTCTGCTCCCTGCTCCCTCCCGCCCCCACCCCGAGGTCTGACTCCTGCACATCGCACCCCCGCCCAGCAGAGTCCTCCCCCGATACCCCGCTGTCCAGGTTACCATGCTGGCGGGGCGGCCAGCTGCGGCCGAGGGGCTCTCCGCGCCCCCTTGCACCGCCCCCGCGGAGGAGCGGTGCTGGGTGTCCGGGTGTCTACTCCTGCCTGTCTGCTGCAGCGGGGCTTAGCAGAGTTCTCGGTCGGAGAAGCGCACCAGGCAGCGGCAGTAACTGCGGGCCCGGCGTACGGCAGCCATCTTCGCGGGGCAGGGGGCCAGATCGGGGCGCGCTGGAGCGGCGGCTGCGGCCGGCGACTCGCGGAGCAGAGGGACGCCCGCTGCCAGCCAAGGCCGAGGACAGTGAGAGCACCGGAGCGTCGGCCCTACTGGAGACCCCGGACGCCGCAGCGGAGCTGCACCCTCAGCTACCGAAACCTGCGCCGACACTCGGAGCATGCGCAGTGCCGCCGCCGCCCGTAAACGCTGCCCGGCTCCCCAGCCCCGCGCGCTGCCTCGCGGAGGGCGACGGTTACTGGGCCTGCCGCGCGCGAAGAGGGCGCGGCGGTGCGGCCACCGGTTCGCGGACCGCAAACTCAACCCACGTGTTCGGCTCAATGAACACTTAGGCAAACTTGAACAAGTTTACCTCAAAAGTGTTTGTAACCGTAATTTAGGGCTGAGCCCCTAAAGCAAACCGCCCTGAGGAGCATCGAACTGGACACTCAGGACGGTCGCTACACGGTCCTTGGCGACTCTGGCTAGAGCCCCGCGCCAGGAATGCGGGGAAACAGTGAAGCTCCGCAACAGTCACAGGCTGTTAGAAGGACTGAACTTTTTAAGAGTACAGAATGACTCTGAAGGTTGAAGGAAAGATAAGCTTAGGTGCCCAGCAGGGGGAAAGCAAGTGAAGAGCCAACGCAGGGCTTGTTTCACTACAGATCCCACAATGCGATGGGGGAAGGACGTGCGGCTCCAACGCCCCGAAACCGGAGTCCTGCGGGACGACGGCCGCGAAGCACTCTGGGATTTGTAGTCGGCCGCTCTGCGTGCGGCACCTGAACTTACACGCAGTCCTCGCCCCACCCCTTAAAGCCCAAACACCTGAGTTCCCTTCAGTGAAGGCACTCTTATTTATCAGGCAAAATTTTACTTTTCCGCAATTTAAATCTCTTTCACTACGGAAGTTTGCATGTTTTGTGAAAACCTATAGCTTTCATAGCCTCTTACCTTCACTTAGCAAACACTGAGTTTCTAAAGTTACTTGGAGTCGTCAGGATTCCGGCGGCCGTGGCGTGGGCCCGGGCTCGCACTGGATGCCGGGGCGGCGGGCGGGAGGACGAGGCCGGCCCGCCCCCGCCGGCTGCGAGGCATGCTGGGAGCCCGCACTTCCTCCTCAGGGGCCTCTATAAAACCACAGGGCCCCGGGCCAGAGCAGCCGCCCCCAGGGAGTCAGCAGGATGGCCGAGGGCAAGGCTGGCGGCGCAGCTGGCCTCTTTGCCGAGCAGGTGCAGAAGACGTTCAGCAGGGCCCAGGAGAAGGTACTGCAGAAATTGGGGAAAACCGTAGAAACCAAAGATGAGCGATTTGAACAAAGTGTCAGCAACTTCTACCAACCGCAGACAGAAGGCTACAAGCTATACAGGGACCTGAAGAACTGCCTTAGTGCAGTCAAAGTGATGCACCAAAGTTCAAAGAGAGTGTCAGAAACCCTACAGGAGATCTACAGCCGCGAGTGGGATGGTCACAGGAGCTGAAGGACATCGTAGGGAATAATGATCTCCTTTGGGAAGACTATGAAGAGAAACTGGCTGACCAGGCTGTGAGAACCATAGAAAACTATGTAACCCAGTTCAGCGAGATTAAGGAGAGAATCGCCAAGTGGGGTCGGAAACTCGTGGACTGTGACAGTGCTCGACACCACCTGGAGGCGGTGCAGAATGCCAGGAAGAAAGATGAGGCCAAGATTGCCAAGGCAGAGGAAGAGTTCAACAAAGCCCAGATTGTGTTTGAAGATCTGAACCGGGAACTACTGGAGGAGCTGCCTGTTCTTCATAATAGTCGTATTGGCTGTTACGTGACCATCTTCCAAAACATTTCCAACTTGAGGGATGTCTTCTACAGGGAAATGAGCAAGCTGAATAACAATCTCTACGAGGTGATGAGCAAACTGAAGAAGCAACATTCCAACAAAGTCTTTGTGGTGAAGGGACTATCAAGCAGCAGCAGGCGCTCCTTAGTCACTTCCCCCCCAGTCCGAACATCTACACTCTCCAGCTCTCTTAGTTCACCTACCAGTCCCTCTGCACTTTCCTTGAAGGATGAGAATGAATCTGTCTCAGCAACTGAGGAAGACCTGGCACCTGATGCAGCCAGGGAGAAGACAATTCTGAGATCAAAGAAGAGCAAGAAGAGCCCTTAGAAAATAAGGAAAGAGAAGAGGAAGGGTCTGAAGCAAGTTCCTCTGAGGAGGATGAGTCTCTACCAGCCTGCAATGGCCCAACCCAGGCCCAGCCCTCTCCCACCATTGAGGGTGGCAAGTTCCAGGAGGAAGTTCTCCCTGGCTCTGCAGCTCCATTACCAGGCAGAGCCCTGATTCCTTCAGAATCAGAGCAGCCTTCATCTGCCCCATAAGAAGTCCTCCGAACCCGTACCTCAAATGAAGGATCTGAACAACCAAAGAAGACAGCCTCTATCCAGAAGACCTCAGCACCACCTAGTGGGCCTCCTCCACCCAGAGCCACTCCAAGCCCCAGGCTCTCCTTGGGGAACATACCCTCCAGCCCTCCAGCCTCAGGGCCTTCTTGGGGACTGGGACTCCAAGTCCTAGAGCCTCCTTAGAGGCCTCTTCTAATCCAGAGCCACCAGAGAAGCCAGTAAGAACTCCTGAGGCCAGAGAAGAGGAAAACACCCACAATCCAAACCCAGAAGAACTCTGTACTTCCCCCACTGTGATGATCCCTCAGGTTTTTTCAGAGCCTGAAACAGCAAGGAAGATGGAAGACAAGGAAGAGAACAATAAGCTTATTTCAGCTGACTCACCAGAGGGCCAAGGCCTTCAGCTTCAAGTCTCTGTGGTTCCAGGAGAGAGTAATCTCACAGCACCCGAGCCTCAAGAAGAGGTATCTACAAGTCAAAATGTACAACTCTGAAGAGAAATTGCCAAGACCCTCCCATATACATGCCTCCTCAGAGAAGCTCCTCAGCTAGAGGGTATAAGTCAGAGGGATGTAATAGCCAGCGTTCATTTCTACATTCTCAGACAGTATGAAATGCTGGTGGTCTCTAAAACCTGGCATTGTTGGAAGCTGAGGAACAGTCGTATGGGAGGGAGGGAGGTAAGCAGTCTTAGGAGAAGAGAATGTTAGACTCAGGGAATACTTAATTCAGGTTTTAGTATTTTTAGAAGAATAAGACTCTGTCTTATTAAAATGGGGCTATAAAGCAAAAGTATCTATAGACAGACACTTGTCCACACAGAGACACATAACCACACATACTCAGAGAATAGTGAACAAATCTGTCTTTGACTTACTACTCATTTTACAAGACTTAAAACCAAAAGAATAGATTTTCAGATTATTAAATAAAGTATGATTCTGACCGTAAAAAAAAGTCAGGATTCCAAATATTCAACGAGCTTAGAGTTTAAATTTCTAATTCATTATTTTATTCCAGAGACTTTAGAAATGTGGTACATCTTTGGTAGAGAAATGGAGGCAAAGGGAGAAAGAGAGAATGAAGAGCTACAACAGTAAAGAAGTCCAAATGCCAATGTTTTTATATTAGAATCCACACTTTAGATGGAGTGTTTTTATTTCCACCCTAAGTCAGATACATATATACAAAGTACCTTCATGTTTAGAGGAGGCCAGAAATTCAACTTTTTAGTTTTTAGTGGAGACTTTAGGGCTTTGGTCTCTTAAGGATAAGAGACCAATGAACTCTTTAAAATTGGATTTTGAAATTTAAATTGGGGGAAAGGGTTAAATCTAAGGATTTATAACAGAAGAAAATGATAAATGTGACTTTGAATGCTAAAGATCAGTTCTGTGAACTAAGAATAAGATACCAAAATATTTTAAGGATGAGTTTGTTTCATTGAAGGTATTGAAGGCTAATTTAAAATAGCCTGGTCAGTTAGCACAGATGATTTCTATTATTTTAGCAAGCAATTAAATAAAACTTAAAATAATTTGTAAAGATAAATTGAATACCTATTTTATCAAGCTATGTTATGCTTCATAGCTACTAATTTTCTGTTTTAGATCAGTTTCACTATATCCTCCAGAGCTTGTTATAAGATATTATCTATTCATATTTACAGGCTTATAATTTTCCTGAAGCCATAACTACTGATCTAAGCTACTTACTAGCCCAGTGAACTCTTGCTAAAGGTGGACCAAGACAGTACCTGTATTTGCCAAGTAGACTTGCTTGGACTGTTGACTTTGACTTTTAGTCAAATTGATTATTGTACTTTAAAAATTGCTTTTCATGGGAGTAGTATATGTATGATTTGTTAGGCTCCCTCTTGTCTCCCTATTTTTTCACTGATAATGAGTTTCAATTTTCATTTGCCATATGGTTTGTATAGGTAAACACAAAGGTAGATAAATGTTATACATTTGTCAAGTGACCAGATAACCCGTGCCTATTTGGGAGAGGAAGTCTAAGGAAGCTTGACTATCTGGTATCTTGCAAGTTTCTTCCACAAGAGCAAGAGGAGAGAGGGATTCAGGCCTTCGATATAGATTCTTTCAGTAAAAAACAATCTATCTTTATTAAGTCCATGGACTTCAAAAATAAAAAATAGAGTAAATTCATCGGTTGATGAGCTGGGAAATTGCAGCTCAGAGAAGACTCCGCAAAGTATTAAAGAGTTACTGCTTTATTAAAATTGTGTTGCTTAGGGCAATGTGACTCCCCAGACCAGCAGCACAAGCACCAGAAACTCTGGGGTGGGGCCCAGGAATTTGTTTTAACAAGCCCTCCAGGTGGATATGGTGCTTCCTGCCAACTAAGGCTTAGAAAAATTATGTAAATTTAAATCGGGGCCCTGGAAGCGATTTCTTTCAAAGCGCTTCAGCCTTATTTATAAGGATGATTTAAGGTAATATCAACAGCATTTATGACTTATGACATAAGTGAAAGTGTTAGTGTTAGATTTCAACTAGTACACAGAGAGGACAATTTTGTGGAGGATATCTAGCCAGTTTCCCACCTGGATGAGAATCCAGTCTTTCTAACTGAAGTTTCTCACGATATAACAACTCTTGAGAGTTCAAATGAATGATAACAGGCAATCAGTTGTGTTTTTATTTTAAATATTTTCCTATTGTGGTAACAAAAGTTGCCGTTTCACCATTTTTGAGTATACAATTCAGTGGCATCAGCTGCGTTTTTTGCAATTCGAAAAAGGTTGTGACCATGATTACCTTCGATTAAGTGTACTCAGAACGTGCACCGACAGCCTCCATTTCTAAATCTGGATGGTTGACAGAGCCAACCTGTCCCCAGGCGTGCGTTTGGAGTCGCGGTCGCGGTGGCAGTCGGCTGGCGGCGGGGGCCCCTGGGCTCAAGGCCGTCCTCGGCCGCGCGGAGCGGCGCGGCGCCCCGGGGCGAAGTGGACGCGGTGCAGGGACGCGCAGGGCCAGCGAGGGGAGCTGCAGGGTAACTTTTCCCAGGGAAAGCAGCCGGTCGTCCCCACTAGAAGCCACCCAGCCTTTTGTTTGTTTTCCTGCCGGAGGCTGGAAAACGGCCGGGTTCCTGCTGCACTACCATGCGCCGTGCGGCCCGTGCGACTCGCCGCACCTCCCGGGCGTCCCGGTACGGAGCCCTCGGCCTGTCCTAGCAGAGGTCGTCCCCATTTCCAGTCCCGAGCCCGCGGCTGCGCCCGCCTCGCCGAGGAGCTGCGCTCACCGCAGGGGCGGGCCCCCGCCTGTGTTCGCGGCGCCAGTAAGTGGGGCTCGGGGACTTAGGGGCTCCTGCTGGGCGACCTGTCACTCCAGGTGCCGGCCTAGGATGCGGGGGGAGCCCTGACGGGTGGTCCTGCGAAGGGTCGGAGGGGCAGGAGGAGGCTAATGGGTTACAGTTTCTCTCCGCTATTCTGTGGGTCTCTCCTCCTGGCATGAAAACTCGTTTCTCCGGAGTTTGGAGGATTTAGATGCGTGTTTACCTATTAGTCTTGAAGAGGGGGAAGATCCTAGCCTATCTGAAGCCCGTTTTGGGGCATATTGAAGACTTGGTCTTGGAATTTTCCTGACTAGGCCCTTGGCTGTCCCGCAAGGGGTATGAGCAAGAATCCTCACATACTTCTTTGCAACCATTTTTCACTGGATTTCTTTCTTATTAATCTGAGTAGATGTTATGAGAAGGATGTTGAAGGGTTTTCCAGAGCAAACGTTTCTTTTGTAACGATAATCTTTTGAAGTTTGACGCCAACATCTAATGTAGTTTAATGCATCATTCTGCAGAGAAGAGTGGTCCTTTCCACTTAGAACTAAACAGAGACCTGCTTTTGCTAAAGCTAGACAAACTAGGCTGAGGGAATACTACCCTGAATTTTGCAAGCAGGGCTGGATTTCTCTAAGGTATTGCTGTTTGTGTTTTTTATTTTGGCCAGGAGCACTCTTTGTAGTAATAGAAGTTTGATAGTTGCAGTTTTCATTTCTCACTTTTCCCTGTGAGTGGGGTTTCAAGGTGTGCTCCAATAGTGAATGGTATCGTTGCTGAATGTGAAATTTAAATGAGCTTTAAATTTGTGTAGTCAGCCTACAAATTATTAAGAATTTGTGTCTCAATCATATGCCTATCTGTGCAAGGAGTTTAACATATGCATAAATATGCACATTCAAAATAGTTTCTAAACAAAGCGCTGCAATTTAGTAAAGAATCTTTAAGGACTTCCTATCTATTCGAGGACCAGGAATTGTAAAACACTAGAAAGTGGGTGTAGCAATGAAAGCGGTGCTGGGATTCTTTATTTAAAATGATATCCTGTACCAATCTGGATCCCTAAGGTCCAGCCTTACAGCGGCCCTGCCCACTTTTTGTTTCTCCCTTTCCACTTGGCCTTGTTCCCCTTCTCCAAAGTCAAAACTGATGGCTGGGGGTGGGGGTGGGAGCAGCCACATTTCTTAATAGCAATCTAGTTTCAGATGGTAGAGGGGTGTGTTGGAGGGTTGATGGAGCCTATCTGAGTAGGCAGACCCATGCTGTCCTTGCCAAGGGATCTCAGCATTTAGTCACAAAGAAATGGTTTTTCTCACTCAAGTTTCTTCCCTACAGACTATGTGTAAATGAGCTGTCAGGATCAAAAACAGGCCTTTTAGGAGTTTTATTTATTGAGAGTTCAACATCATCAAGGTCCTTTTTATAATTTTATTGTTCATTTTATTCTCATTGCTTTTTGAGGTTCCTAGTAAAGGTGGAAATTATGTCCTCCTTGAAACTTTGGAATTATCTTTAATCATTTTTTTCTTAATTTTCTTCATCCTTTATATCAATGAGTCATCAAAACCTTTGAAATGTATTTTCTATAGATTCCTCTTCCTGTATTCTAATCCAGAAGCTCACCCTTCCTCTTCTGCAGTACTGGAACAGCCTTTTAGGCAGCCTCTCAAACCTGACTCTTAGTAATTCCCCATTAAATATTTGCCAGATAATGAATGAATGAAAAGCTTCCTTCTCGCCTTCTCAGCATTCAGTTGCCCATCTAATCTTTTTCAATGATCACTTCATGTCTATCTTGGCCTTGCAACCTTCAGTTCCTCCCCGTAATCTAATATCTGAAGTCTAAAATAACATGTCTGATTTTTCATGGCCTTCCATAATCAGCTCACCCTTCCTATCTAAATCCTATTTTCAGTTCAGCATGCATCTTCGTGCTCTGTGCATCTGGTCTTCTTGCTGTCCTGCTAAGGGGGCCAGGCTCCTTCCCACTGCATTGTCCCTGCTTGTATTGCTCTCCCTAGAAACTCCCTCCCTTCTCTCTACTCTCCTGTGCAACTCATACCCCTCTTCCGAGGAGGAGCCTGAGTCCTCCTCCTTTCATAACGTCTTCTCTGTCTTTAAAGTCTCAAGATACTTGTTTGTTAGCCCTTCATTATATTGTCTGTATTGATCTCTAATTGGTTTAGGTTATTTTAAGCCTCTTTAGGGCAGAAGCCATATTTTATACATGCTAATGTAGCATTGTGGGCTTTGGAGTCAGGCAGAATTGGGATCAGGGCCTGACTCTACTAATATTAGTCGTGTGGCCTTGTGGAATTCTCTTAGCATTAATCCTGTCATGTGTGACATAGGGGAAATGCTTCCCCCAGTCAGTCGTGGTGTGAAGATGGTCTACGGTGCCTACTCAGTAACTGGCATACACCTGACAAAGGTTCACTCATCCCTCAGCAATGACTAGCCGAGTCCTGAATAGGTAGCATATATTTGGTCATGGCTCAGCCTAGAGGCCCAGAGGACCAGGATAACCATGCAGTGAATCCTTAGTAAGTATTATCCTGCCCTTACTTAAAATGGCTTGAGCTTAGATTATTCCTGGCTACAGCTCTGCTTCTGGGATGTGTTGCTATTTTTCCATCTGAACCTTGCCAGGAACACTACTGCCTTAAAAAAATTTTTTTTTCACTGCTGCTTTTGCGGCAAGCTCCTCCATGTCGTTTT
This sequence comes from Lepilemur ruficaudatus, assembly GCA_963574885.1. Lineage (NCBI taxonomy): Eukaryota > Metazoa > Chordata > Mammalia > Primates > Lepilemuridae > Lepilemur > Lepilemur ruficaudatus. The sequence continues at coordinate 43,665 of CAUYRT010040286.1, forward strand.
GTGGGATCTCGCTGAGTTGGAGTTGTACCTAACTCTTCTATTGATGTTTACCCTTTTAAAATGCATTTTTCTGCTTGGGGGAGGTCTGTGTGAGCATGTATATGTGCTTAGTGGTTTCTTGGCAGAATTCTGGGTACGATGACCTTTCTGTACACGTTGACTTGAAAGCATGTGAGTAGTGTCTCACTGGACCGTTGATTCTTTCATCAGTGGTCTTTGGCAGTCGTGGCATTCTGAGAAGGGCCTATGTTTACAGTATCGGAAATTACCTATCCATGGACTTCAGTGTTTGTGGTTGATCTGGTTGACTGGGTGAATGGGCAAACAGAGGTGTGTGCCAGATGACTTATACAGATATTATTTTGAGGTCATAATGTAATTGTATCCTAGTTTGTGGTTGTGCTTACCTTCCAAATACAGTTTTAACTTCCTTATCAAAATACATGTGTTCTAGAAAATTACCTTACATAAAGAATGTGGTGAAGCAAATCATTTTCTGGTGCAAATTGCATTAAAATGCTAAGGAAGCATTGTGGCAGGAAGAAAATGAGAGATGCATTCAATTGTAGCCAAAGAAGTAGTAAAAGAAGCAGTTCAAGTCCACTTGAGGTGGTCACCAAGGTTGATATGGCATTGACATTCAATCTTTCTGCTCCTAGTGAGCTGCTGCCCAATGTTAGGAAAATACTACTATTCAACGGATATTAGGGAAATAGTCGATCCAAGCAGAAAAACTTCCCTTCTTCATTTCCTTCTACAGACAACTTAAGTGTCCTTGCACATTAAGTGCCTGACTCACTGTGCTTTGAAAGTTGAAGTTCTCCTAGGAAGAGTGTCTTGTGGTGGGACTCACCTGTGCAGGCTGGAATCAAATCCTGTGTTTATTGACCTGTGAAGTTGTGTCCGAGTTTGAAGAAAGCACATCTTTGAAGATCTGCCACTATTTTTTTTTAGCTGTTTGGGCCCAGGAATAGCAAAATATTCATATGCCTTTTACCAAAGGGGAAGTAGGGAGCATTTGATATATCTTTAAACTCCATAAAATGTGTGTTATAGGCTGGGCGTGGTGGCTCACGCTTGTAATGCTAGCAGTATGGGAGGCCGAGGCGGAAGAATCGCTTCAGGTCAGGAGTTTAAGACCAGCCTGAGCAAGAGTGAGACCCTGTCTCTACTAAAAATAGAAAGAAATTAGCTGGACAGCTAAAAATATATAGAAAACATTAGCTGGGCATGGTGGCATATGCCTGTAGTCCCAGCTACTCAGGAGGCTGAGGCAGAAGGATTGCTTGAGCCCAGGAATTTGAGGTTGCTGTGAGCTAGGCTGATGCCATGGCACTCTAGCCTGGGCAACAGAGTGAGTCTGTCTCCAGGGGGGGAAAAAAACGCATGTTATAGTCACACATTTAAAAAGTAAGCTACTCTGAAGATAATAAGGATTCTATTCTTCTTAGTTGGGTCTCTGGATTTTATCTGTAAAATGAGGATGTTGGATAATCATTAAGGTCCCTTATAGAAAAAAAAAGTTCTTATTCTTAGTTTGAAGTTTCTGCAACGTTATGCTTCAAACTTAGGTCCTATTGAACTTACCATTCAAATCTATACTAATCAGCATTTGGTTATATTTAGTCTTTAAATTTTTCCTAGATTTTAGTAGCCCTTGTGGCTACTAGAGAAGATAATGCCTCAGAACCAAAAAGATAAAGTATTATGGTGTAATGTCCAACTACATTAGCTAATAGCATGAAAGTTACTATCTGCACGAACTTGTAGTTTCCAGAAGATAATTGTCATCATAACTCAATTTTTTGAAATGGAAGGGCTGTAATAGTACCTCACATTTCATTTAGTACTTTCCCCACCATGCTGAAGACCCTTAGTAGCCACTTGATAAATTGTACGGGGATGGCCCAGAACTTGTGAACACCATGCATTTTTCAGGAAAGATCAGTGTGAGTCATGTTTTACCTTTCTCTAGGTGAAGTATGACCTGTGATAAAGTACTAATAACATGGGACTGCCCTTGTGGCTACAGTAAAAGGTAATGCCCCAGAACCAAAAAGATAATGTATTATGGTACAATATCCAACTACATATTTGACAATATCATCAAAGTTACTATCTGCATGAACTTGTAGTTCCCAGAAGTCAGTTGTTAATGGTTGTGTCCTTTTGGACATTGCCTTTGCTTTGCAAGTAAATTTATTAGAGAATGATTTAACTAAGACAAAGCTGAGTGAGAAAAAAGTAAGATATACCTGCCTTCATGTTATCTTCACTGTTGAAAAGCAAATGTTTTCCTGAATTAGTGTAAAAGTTTTAGGAGTCATAATTTTTGTGCTCTAGTCCCAAGATAGTTGTCCAGTTTGCAAAGAAGAAGGGCATGATGGGATGGCAGAGGGGGTGGACTTGGCAGTACAGGAAAATCACCTATGGTCAGAATTGCCCTATACGGTTCCGTAAGTTGCTCATTCACTAATTACTTCATTCAACACATCTTTATTGTGAGCTCCTATTTGTGCCAACTGTGCCAGGTACTCTTGTGGGTGCTGGGAATATAGCTGTGAACGTAAAATTTCTGCCTTAACAGAGCTTATATTCTGGGAATAAACACAGTTTTGTATTGTATGTAACCCTGAAACCTAGGGGTAAATGAGGGTTATGTGGGGAGTGCTAAAGTGTTTCTGCTTATTTTTGAGGTTTCCCCTATTTCAGAGGTGGCCAAACTATGGCCTGTGAGCCAAATCCTTCCCGCTGCCTGTTTTGTGGATAAAGTTGCACTGGAAATACAGCCGTGCCCTTTATTTACATATTGTCTTTGCTTTCGTGCTATAGCAGTGGAGTTGAGTAGTTGTGACAGAGATGGATAGCTCTCAAAGCCTAATCTGTTTACTGACCCTTCACAGAAAGTTTGCTGACCCCTGCCCTATTTTATTTTTGCATCATGCCTTTGCTTCCTTAATTCATTTTACTGATTTATTTGTTATATGTGATAGTGAAGCATCTTACACTGAGATCAACTCCTTAGTTAAATGTGCTGTGATGCCAGTACGAAGCTTGACTGTATGGTATGTTCTTAGTCACTCCTCCATCTTCTCCACACCCTGCCTTGCCCACCCCTAAAACATGGGGTGACAATCGGGCAAGCAATCGGAGCTGGAACTTTTATCACCCTCCAGAGTTTTCATTAAGCTGGTGGGTGACCTGGAACAAGAGTGCACACGGGTCAGGGTAAAGTTATTTTTTTCAAGCTCTTTAATATTTTGATCTTACTTCAGTTCTTCACAGTCAACAAAAGCTACCTATGTGTCCTAGTTTAGAAATCATCTGCAAGTGATTCAAGACTTTTTTTAAAAGGCTCAGGGCATGAGCACCTTTGGTATTACAGGAAAAGCGACAGGAAGTTATGGACCATTCTCATGGGATTAAGGACCTGATGAATGAGGAAGTTTTTACTCAGAAGCTGGGGTTGAGGAAGAGAGGCCTGGTAAAGGCATGGCACAGTTTCTGGGGCATAGAAGAGGGCACACCAAATAACTCATTGTCTTCTCCGCCCTCATCCAACTGATGGAATAACTGAACACATCTTTAATGCACTCCTTGTCAAGGTAGACAAAGCCAATTCCATATAAAGGTTTTTTTGGCCTTGTAGCTGCTATTCCCAGTGAAGAAAAAAAAAGCAGTAGTCTAAGAGGCAAAATGCTTTAAAAAATTGTTTGCTGAAATGTATGTAAGCAGAAGAATTAGGCTCCCGGGAGAAAAATATAAACCCATATGTACTATTTTTAGTACCCTTTTAAAATAAATGAACAGTATTAACTTTTATAAAGTTGTGACACATTTGAACCTCGAATATAAAGTGTAATTATAAGCCCGTAAAGGTATAATGGAACTCAGAAGCACCATGAGAAGGATCACTTAATGACTTTGCGCATTATCTACCTTTCCTATGAGGATAGTTGAAAGTTACAGAATCTTTTCAATGTGAGACAATTAAGGGTAAAGGAGACAAGCTCCTCCTAAGGGTCTGAATGGTGTAAATGGGCCTGGTAAACCACAACTCTCAGAGAATCCCAAGTTTGCATGTAATTTTCTGTCTCCTGTCTTAGAAAATAATGGTACCATTAATGCAGTGATCACCAAGGTTTCAAAATAAAGAACAGACTGCAATTGTCTCTGGCCCCGGCCTCTGTTTTCCAGGCTGTGTATGAGCAAGGCGCCTGATTCGAGCTGCTGGCCACGAGCAGATGCTCCTCGCCTGCACTGAGGATTGAAGCCGAGGCGAGGGGATTGGGGCAAATCACAGGAAGGTTTTCCCCAAAGTCACCTGGCCAGGAAAAATCATAACATTTATTTCAAAGATTTGCTGGAACTCTTTGAAAGAGAAATCAAGCTGTCTTTCTCTGTTAGTTGGGTACAGCCTTACCTAACAGCCAAAGGTGGCACGCAGGGGGCCTTTCTGTGATTCTCTGAGACTCAGTGGTCTAGCATTGCTGTGGGAGGGCCCTGCCCGGCCATTCTTGTTATTCACCATTCTTCCGCCTCAGAACTTCAAGAGCTTTCTGGTCAAACAGTTTGATTATCTTTCCTTTGCACATGATGAAATAGAAACATTGAGAATTTTGAGATACTTACCTAACGTGGTACAGAAAATAAATAGCAAAGACCTAATTCAAATTTGGGCCATTCACAGAACCTCAGAGGACTTGCTGTGTGCAAGTGGAGTGTGAGGTAGGAGACCCAAAGATGAAGGAAGCTTGGAGAGGTCCAGGCTGATGCAGAGGGCAGGCCTGCGGGACATTCACCATGGGGAAGGGGCTGGCAGTGAAGGGAGGACAGGGTGCTGTGGCCTCATGGGAGACGCTGTTCACTGGGTCTGTCTGCAGGTTGGGGCAGGAGGCTCCAAAGAGTGGGCTGGGAAGAGAAGGAGTCGATTCTTCACGTTCATGTGGCCTGGCTGAGGCACTGGGCCACTTGTACCTATCTTACAAAGTCTCTCTGGGGCTAGCTTTTGTGCATGTGACACAACAAGCAGAAACAATTATTCATTTTTTTAGACAAATGCTCGTTTGGTTCCTAACATACAATCACAAAATCACAGAACGTCCAGAGGAGGAAACCACCTCAGATCATCAGGTCCAATGCCCTGATTTCCCTAAAAGTAAACACAAAGACCAAGAGATGCCCTGAGTCACAGCGGATAAGTGCCGAGTGGAAGCAGGGAACGGTCTCTTTGCATGTGCTTTGCTCTGCAGTGGGCATAGTAGTGCTCCTGGGGGCTCTGGTGGGTTTGCTCATGTTTGATTGCAGGATGAAGCCAACTAGAGCACAGCCATGTCACTGGTTTCCATATTTGGACTTTGAGATACAAGGTACATCTTGTACTTCTCTCAGGCTCAGATCCTCCAAAGATTTCCTGGTCTTTTGATCTGCTGAAACCTTTCCCTTAAGTTTGGTATAGGCAGCCTGGGTTCCTATCTTAATTCTACCACATTAGTTGTACAAGCTGGACACATAACTTGCATCTGAGTTTCCTTGTCTATAAAATGAGAAGGATGATAATGGTAATAATACTGTAGACAAGTTACTTGTGCCTCAATTTCCTTATCTGTAAAATAGAGATGGTAATCATAGTAACTATCTGGTAGCATTGTGAGGATTAATATATGCAGAGCACTTAAAACAGTATTGTGCACATAGTAAGTACTAAAATTATTGTCATATTTTTGGCGTATTTGATATATGAGGGCACTATGTGTGGATTAGTTATAGTGAGTAATTTATCTTAGAAGTACTGCCGGTGCTAACATGCTAAGTCCCAAATTAATGGCTGGGCTGCTACTTTGCACTGACTTCTCCAGCAGTGTTAACTGTCTATACCAGGAGCTGAATTTCAATACTGTCAGCTGCAGAGGAGACGTAAAAGACTCAGGAAGCTGAGTGTGTGCTTGTCAAACAGTAAGCAATTGCTCTTCTCTTCTAAAAAAGAACAATTTCTTTTGTTCTCTTCCAATTTTTCTTTAAACATGAGGGGTTTTTTTTCACTCTTTTACTTTGTCACTTCTGATAGAGGCATAGGAACAGAGGAATATTTTTTTTGCCAGTAAACAAGTGGCTGTGAAGGCACAAAAAAAAAAAAAAAAAGACAACTGAAAAAAAAAATGGCAAGTGACAACAGGGAGGGTGGAGGCCATGGTGAGCTGCAGAGCCCATGCCCAGCCCCAGGAAGCGGGGACATTTCTTCAGCTTCTTGTTACCTTGAGGGACTAAAGACCCCATGTAGTTAGCTCTTCAGTTTTTTCAAAGAAGCCCCAAATCGGCTTTTATATATGAAATTTCCTATTTTTAAATCTGGAATTTAGTCCCCAGACTGCAGTTTTCAGTTTCTGGTCCACACAGCCTGGAATCTCTATATGCTAACGTCACATACTCAGAGATTTCAGGCCAGAATTGCAAAGTATTGTCCTTTGTGCAAAGTTAAAGAGAAGAATGCTGTGTATTTCAAAAAGGAATGCCTTTGTTCATGGGGTAAGTAAGCTTGGATTTCTGATTTCATTCCTAAAGCACTTAAGTTTGAATGAATGAAAACCACTGCTGCTGTAATTTAGATGATTGTATGAAGTTCTTTGGCACATTTTCTTGAAGAGTGGTAGGCTAAATATAGTACTATCCTGCAAAGACATCAGGTCCTAATCCTTGAAACCTGTGAATGTTACCTTATGTGGCAAAATAGAGCTTGCAGATGTGATTTAATTAAGGAGTTTGAGATGGAGAGATTATCCCAGATTATCTGCATAGGTCTTAAATGCAAACACAAATCCTTGCAAGAGAGAGGTAGAGGAAGATTTGAAGACAGAAGAGAAGACAATGTGACCACAGAGGCAGAGATTGGAGTGATGTGGCCACAAGCCAAGGAGTGTCAGCAGCCACCAGACGCTGGAAGAGACAAGAAATGGATTCCCACTAGAGCCTCTGGAGGAAGTGCCAACACCTTGATCTTATGTCTCAGTACTGAGCATAGTGCCTTATACTTAATTTTTCATTTAAGTCATACTTTGTTGATACTTTAACATCTTGAGCATATTTCAGATATCCCTGCATATCTGAAATATATATTTATATACCTTATAAAAATGAATGTTTTACATATTTTTATATTGTACAATATAAATGTGAAAACCTCACAGCCATAGAAAAGACAATAGTTGGTCTTTTTACCAAATTGTAAAGAACCCAACAGTAGAGACTGTCTTGTACTAATACTTAGGGACTGAGGTCTTAAAGGGACAACTTAAGGGTAAAATGTTGTGGTGAGAAACAGAATGATGTGCGTCAGAGGAACCAGAATGACATGATGGTGATTTGTCTTTACACTGACTTGAGACTTGAGTTAGATACAATTAAGGACATAGGGTAGCTTAGTGGCTATTGTTTTATACGAACAATCCCAAATACTGAGTTAATAAGATATATCGAAGTACCCAACTTTTTAAAAAAGAATAGCTATGACATAAGCATTTTACATCTTTGACATTTGCTTCCTTCTTAGAGGAACTGACTCTGTAGATATAAATGTTTCCCACTAAGTAAGTATCAAAGAAGGATGTACAAAGAAACCAGTCATTAGTATATTGGAACTTTTTTCCTACTACAACTCAGATTGAGAGTTCTATATTTCCCTTGGTTGCCTTTGACTTAAGCTCTGTGGCAACATGTAGTAAATTTCATTATCAGTGACATGCACAGTGGCCCCCACAGTGGGCCCCACTTGTCATGCAAGGTGGGATCCTTTCATAATTGTCACCTGCCACGTTACAGGGCTAGGACAAGATTCCACAAGGTCACACAGCATGAGTTAAGGAGTAGATTTTAATGGAGAGAAATTTCCAAATCAAGGGATAGCAAGAAAGAGAGACTTGGATGTCTCAATTTCTCACTATCTCCATGCAAAGTCATGCTGGGCCATGGTACTTTGTTGAACATGCAGTGTGGGGATGAGATCAGTATTATCTGTGGGGAAATAAATAATCAGACAACTTGCTGAGTCTATGTTTAGGTCCGAGCTGTAGATAGTATTGCAGCTTTCTGGGAAATCCATCTGCTTACCATGGGGGAACCTTTAAGGCCCCAGAGAATTTGGGTTTGGAAACACCCTGAGGAGAAGAAGGAAGTCCTGGCTCCAGCTAGCTAGTTGTTGAGGCAACCCTGAGTGATACCTTGCACCATTTACGGGCATTTCTTGTTTTACCAGGATGATTTATATCTTATGTGTATCATGTTCTTTCATAATGGAAGCAGGTTATGATGGATGGAAAAGGAACATTAGGTTAATAGAGAATTACTACTTCTAATTTGTCTCCAACTATACACCTCTTCAGTCTTCAAGACTGTGCCAACTATAAAGGTCTATCACCTCCCATAGAGATGTTTGTATTTTGTCTCCTAAGTCAGTGTAGCCTTGGCCCACTGTATCAGGAATGCTTTTGGCTGTACTGGATAGACTAACAGTGGCTTCTTCAACAAAGACCTTCGGTTAGGTTGTAGAACAAGAAACCAAAGGCATATATTTTCAGGGATCATGCAGCAGCCCACTGATGTCATCGAGGACTCAGCCTCTTTCTTTATGGTCATCCTGCCTCTGCAGATGGGATTCTCATGGTCAGTTATAGAGTTGATGTCTCATGTCTTATAGTCACCTTGGACCCAGCCCTAAATATCACAGCTTCACACAGCCATATTCAAGGAAGAGACATGGGGCAGTCTCTTTGTCAACTGTCTTTATTAAGGAGCAGGTTCTTTCTTAGAAGCCTTCCTCTTCTCTTAGTAGCTTATTTCCCTTCCAATCTCATAAGTCAGAGCCATAGTCCCACCCCTACACAATTTTTAGTAGAAAAGAGAATTACTTTGCTTGGCTTAGACAGATCATAGTTCATGCCCTGGGGCTTGAGTACGTGGCTGCCATGCCTGAGTATGTTGAATCCTGAGTAAAATCAGGGTTCTGTAAACTAAGCAAGAAGTTTAAGCTTAAGGGGAGCATTGCCATTGGGTAGACCAGCAATGGCATCCAACATAGCTCCCTTTTTTCTAGTGCATTGTCCATCACCCTGTTGTTTTCCCAGATTAACAGTGAGGTTTTGTTCTTTACTTTCAGATTATGACATGAATCATCACATTTAGGCCACCATAAAAAGAATGAATAGTTGAACAATACTGATCTCAAGTGTATTTAACCACTTCCTGCTAGGATATGCTCAGAATTGACTATGGGTTGACTGGTGCTTCATGTCTAATGCTATAATAATTTGACTAATACTATAATAATTTGACTAAGACCACTTCATTTTTTTCAGTGTGAGAAATACTTCACCAGTGTGGAGAATAGAAAGCTCAGACAGTGGTCATGGTTCTGTTCTGCAGATCTTTTTTTTTTTTTTTGAGACAGAGTCTCACTCTGTTGCCCGGGCTACAGTGAGTGCCGTGGCATCAGCCTAGCTCACAGCAACCTCAAACTCCTGGGCTCAAGTGATCCTCCTGCCTCAGCCTCCCGAGTAGCTGGGACTACAGGCATGCGCCACCATGCCCAGCTAATTTTTTACATATATTTTTAGTTGTCCAATTAATTTCTTTCTATTTATAGTAGAGACGGGGTCTCGCTCTTGCTCAGGCTGGTCT
>CAUYRT010040287.1:0-64289 GCA_963574885.1 Lepilemur ruficaudatus
ACAAATTCAGGGAGGTGGGTGCTATTGCCATTTGATGGATAGAGACCAGGGATGCTGAGACATCCTACACTGCACAGTATACCCCCCGCAGTGAAGAACCACCCAGCTTCGACTATCAATAGTGCTAAGGTTGAGAAATCCTGGAGCAGAGTGATCAATACAGGCAGAATATACACAATATTCAGTCTAAAGGAGCTCCTAACTTTTGTATAACTACTGATATCTACAGAGCTTGTGAGGAAGAAAGAAGATGAGGAGGAAAGCAGCAACAGCAGCCCTAAGTGTTCTCTGAAGGCAGCATGGCGTAGTGGAAGGAGCACGAATTTAGGGTGAAGGGTCCTGAGTTCAAAGCCAACTGCAACATACATCTTGCACATGTACCTTCGGGCAAGGTGCTTAACCTCTTGTGGCCTCAGTTTACTTATCTATAAAAGTGAGGAAAATACCTCTCATAGGATTAATGCGAGTATTTAGTAATAATACCAGATGTATGTTGGTTACTTTTACCCCAAGAAAACATTTGGGCAGCTATGACAATAATCTAGCCTAGAGAAGACAAGACTATTACTTAAGCAATGACACTACCAATGCATAAAAGCGATTAGATTTTTAAAATATTTCTTAGAGTCTACAAGACTTGTTATCCCAGTGGATGGGGAAGGATGAGGCCCAAGGATAAATAGAGTGGATGATGGCATTATGAACCAAGATGTGAAATCCATGGAGGACCCAGTTTATGGGGGAAGATCATGAATTCAGTTTCAGACATGTCATGTCTTGTGCCTTCAGAACAGCCAGATGGAGATACAGTGGGGATATTTACAGCTTGCAAACCACTTTCACATAAGTTGTTCCATGGAAATTTTGATCCTCATAACCTGGTGAAAGGCAGGCTTTATTATCTATTTCCTTCAGATGAGAAAACGGAGGCTTCAAGAGTCTAAGTGAATTATTCAAGATCATGAAGACAGTGGAGATTTGCCTTGACTCCGGCTCTTCCTAATAGGGTCTTAAGAAGAAATGCCAGGTGTGACACATGGCAAATGGCACATGAGCAAAGGAATGTGGGTTGATTTTGTGGGTTTATCTGGGAGGTGTTTACCTGCTACTCAAAGACTGTGGAGGGTTGGGAAGGGCCCAGCCAGCCACGTTGAGAAGTCAAGACTTACAGCATAGGTTGGTGAGGCCACTGCGAGCGGAAATGTCTTATAGTTCATTAACTACATGGCCAAAAGGGGCCGAGAGAAATTCAAAACAAAAGTATTAGCAGGCATTACCAATGCAAAAAAAAAAAATGCAATGAACATAAGTTGTCTGTGTGATGATAATGCAACTCAATGGAAAGATATAAATGAACAAATTTTGATTTATCCATAAGTTTTTAAAAACACATTTTCTGAGACACATTTTAATCTCTGAGCATTGATGCTCTTTCATCCCAATAGCAATATAAAGCGTCCTGTTCCGAGGAAGAGCTCTGAAAAGGGTGGGTTTTCACAGGTTTGGTTTTCACAGTTGTAAAGTTTCTAAAGACTAACTTTTGGCCGTGAGATACTTATTGAAAAATGCACTAATGAAACCAATTTGATTTCTAATTTAGATTTTCTGAATTGGAGTTTCTGAGATTTTCACCTAAGTAAATCCCACCCTCTGTCTAGTTCTTAGAAAATGACAGCCTTAGAAATCCCAGGTGAGAAGTCAGAGAAGGACCTTTACCTACTGGCTAGGGCAGGACTTTCAAGACTGTCAAAGAAGAGGTAGACTGTATTTCTGATCATCTTCTATATTTTTCTAATATCTTCTATATTCAAGTTTCCCACATCTTGGGGGACCAATTAGTCCATTTTCATTTTGCTGGTGTATCATTCATTTCTTTTATGCTTTCATATGACTGCCATAGTTGCGTGTTGTAGTCTTTTAACAATATTTTAATATAATCCCTTCTGCATTTCTTGTTATGCCTCTTTTATTCCTAACCTTGAATAGATATGTTTCTCTTTTTCTCTTTTCCTTAATCAGACTCTTAAGGAGTTTATCCATTGTATAGAAATTTTTAAGATTTTATTATATTTTCTACTCTTTTTGTTTTTCATTTTAGTAGCACTGGTTCTTATCTTTATCAAATCTCTCAGTTTTTTTCTTTGTACTTTTATTCCCTCCTTTCTCTCTCTCTCTCTCTCTCCCCACCATTTTCTCTCCTTTTCTGCTTCTCCTCTGATTATGGATGTTGCTGGATGCCAAATGTTTGATATGGAAACAGGACCAACAATTTTTAGGAGGTTCATCTTTTAGTCAATTATTCTGTAATTTCATTTGATTATGACCAGGGAAAGTTGCCTATAAAATCTCTACTTTAAAAAATATGTATGTTTTTTCCCCCAGATAAACTATGGATTTTTATAATTGCTACTGGTTTATGGCTACTATTTTTTTCTTTGTAAATTTTGTCTTTCATAATTGCATAATACAGTGTATCTTTTTATAATGCTCTTCTCCTAGAGTCCATTATTCATACCCATGTATCATTAATACTGTCACTGTTGCTTTCTTTTGTTGGACATGTCTAGTACACATGGCTTTTTCCCCATTTCCAAATGTATCACTCTGTTTCAAATGTTTCCCGTAAGCAGCATAAAGCTGAATTTTGTTTCTTAACCCTTTCTAAAGTCTGCCATCCCCCCCTTTAAAAATTTTATTTATTTGTTAATTATTATGGGTACATAATAGTTGTATATATTTACAGGGTACATACAATGTTTTGATACAGGCATATAATGTAAATTAATCAAATCAGGGTAATTGTGCTATCCATCACTTCAGGCATTCATCATTTCTTTGTGTTAGGAACATTCCAATGCCACCCTTTTAGTTATTTTAAAGAATACCCTAACTGATTTTTGATTGTCATTTTGTTGTGCTATCAAATATTGTTCATCTTATATAACTATATTTTTTGCACCCATTCACCCTCCCCTCTTCCCTGCTACCAAGCCTCTGGTAACTATCATTCTAATGTCTTCATGAGATCATTTTTTTTTTTTTTTTAATATTTAGCTCCCAGATAGGAGTGAGAACTTTCAGTCCTTGGCTTATTTCACTTAATGTTCTCTAGTTCCATCCACCTTGTTGCAAATGGCAGGATTTCATTCTTTTTGTGGCTATATAATATTCTATTGTCTATATGTACCATAATTTCTTTCTACATTCATTCATTGCTGGACACTTAGGCTGATCCCAAAACTTACTGTGCACAGTGTTGCAATAAACATGGGAGTGCAGATATCTTTTCCATGTACTGATTTGCCCTCCTTTGGGTATATACCCAGCAGTGAGATTGCTGGTCATATGGTAGTTCTATTTCCAGTTTTTTGAGGAACCTCCATACTGTTTTCCATAGGGGCTGCACTAATTTACATCCCACCAACAGTGTATGAGGGTTCTCCTTTCTCCATACGCTCACCATCGTTTGTTATTGCCTGTCTTTTTGATAAAAGTCATTTAAATTGGGGTGAGACGATATGTCATTGTAGTTTTGATTTGCATTTTTCTGATGACCAATGATGTTGAGCATTTTTTCATAAACCTGTTGACCATTTGTATGTCTTCTTCTGAGAAATGTCTATTCAAATCCTTTGCCCATATTATAATCTGATTATTTGATTATTTCCTATTGAGTTGTGGAGCTCCTCATATATTCTAGTTATTAGTCCCTTGTCAGAAGAACAGTTTGCAAATATTTTCTCATTCTGTGGATTGTCTATTTACTTTTCTGATTGTTTCCTTTGCTGTGCAGAGGCTTGGATGTGATCCCATTTGTCTAATTTTCTTTGTTTGCCTGTGCCTTGGAGATATTACTCAAGAAGTCCTTGCCCAGATCAATGTCCTAAAGCATTTCCCCAGTGGTTTTTTTTTTTTTTTTAGTGGTTTTATATTTTCAGGGATTAGATTCAATTATTTAATCCATTTTGATTTTATTTTTGTATATGGCAAGAGATTAAGAATCTAGTTTCATTCTTCTGTATATGGATAGCCAATTTTCCCAGCACCATTTATCAAAGAGACTGTCCTTTACCCACTGTATGTTCTTAGCATGTTTGTCAAAGATAAGTTCACTATAATTGTGTGAATTTACTTCTAGGTTATCTATTCTGTACCATTGGTCTATGAGTCTATCTTTATGCCAGTTCCATGCTGTTTTGGTTAATTTAGCTTTGTACTATAATTTGAAGTCAGGGAATATGATTCTTCCAATTTCGTTCTTTTTGCTCAGGATGGCTTTGGCTATTTTGGGTCTTTTGTGGTTCCATATAAATTTTAGGGTTATTTTTTCCCTTTCTGTGAAGAATGTCACTGGTATTTTGGTGTGGATTGCACTGAATTTGTAGATTGCTTTGGGTAGTCTGGACATTTTAACAATATTGATTCTTCTAATCCATGAGCATGGAATGTTAAAGTCTCTGCCCTTTAATTGGAAAAGTTCCTTTATTCATGTTTAGTGTAATAGTTGAAATACTTGACTTTGTTCCTTTTGTTTCTCTTTATGGTAGTATATATTTTACTTTATGTTTCTTATTGATTAGTTTTTTTAGGTTTCATAAAGTTACTACTTTCTTCTCCCATTTTTTCTTATTAATTGAAAGTTTTTAAATTTGCTATTCTCCTGCAGATTGCTTTCCATTTGCCAACTCTTATTCAGACACATATTGATCTGCTATTATTTGAAAACAAGATGCTAACTACTCTCCTCATCTCTTTCCACCTCCATCAGATGAGACTCTGAAGAATACTTCATCTTTCCCTCTTTTTTCCCTTTCTTGCACTCCCCTCACTCACAGGAAACATTGAGAATCATTGCTTCTCACCCTCAAATTACAGGTTTTGTTGAAAAATTAGATATATTCCTTTCTTACATTGATTTCATTTTGTTTTTTCTGGAATACCACTTACAGATATTTTGGTCCTCTGGATCTCACTTCTTGGCCTCTTGTCTTTTCCTTCATGTTTTCATTTGTGTACGTTGGATTTGGGTTTAAGATAAAAACCACTTTTCTTTAAGTCTACTGGTTAAGATTTCAACACTGCCATTCTCTTCTTCAATCAATCTATTGGATTTTTAAGTCATAAAATTTTTGTGTGCTTTATGTTTTGTTATTGTTTTTTGGTATTGTGCTTGATTTTTAATTGTATTACTGTTAACTGCTCAGAGTTATGGTCTATCTTCTCCCAAGAGTTCTGTTTTCCTGGACACACTGCTGTGTTTGATCATTTTCTATGGCTTCTCACTCCCTGTGCTCCCTTACGCTGCCCCTCCCCATGAATGAGATGAGTGCCCTTATAAAGAAACCCCAGAAAATCCCTCACCTCTTCTTCCATGACAGGTTACAGTGAGAAGATGGATGTCAATGTAGAAGTGGGCCCTCATCCAACACCTAATCTTCCAGTGCCTTGATCTTGCCCTTCCCAGCCTCCAGAATTGTGAGAAATAAATTTCTGTTCTTTATAAGCCACCCAGTCTATGGTATTCTGTTAAAGCAACCTGAACAGACTAAGACAGGTATGTTGAAGAAGACACTAAGAGATATCCTTCAAGAGATAGAAGGTGGAACATTTTCCACCACAGAGGGGCTGGTTTGGTGCTGCAGAAGGCAGCCACTACCCCTGGTTCAGTTATATGCACTATCATATCACTATCTTGCTTAGGGGGTTTGGGGGTCTTAGTCCTCTTGGTGGGCTCCTCCTTGGTTTACGTGGGCCAGGAAAAATATTTTGCAGCAACTTGTATGCTGTAACTCTGATCATGGTGAGCCAAACTCCTCTGCATCCTCCAAATTTTTATTTTTTTTAATTTTAAAAATATTTATTTAATTTTCTTTAGAGATAGACTCTCACTCTGTTACCCAGGCTAAAGTGCAGTGGTATGATCATAGTTCACTGCAGCCTCAAATTCCTGGCTCAAGTGATTCTCTTGCCTCAGACTCCCCAGTATCTGGGAGCTAATTTTTATTAGCCCGTATGCCCAGCTAATTTTTAAATATTTTTGTAGAGATAGGATCTTGCTGTATTGCCCTGGCTGGCCTCAAGTGATCCTCCTGCCTTGGCCTCCCGAAGCACTGGGATTACAGGCATGAGCCACTGTGCCTGGCCAATCCTTCAAATACTGATCTATGCTTAAGAAATGCTCAGAGAAGTATCCAACCTCTCATGTGACCACTGTGGAAAAAGACACCAGCTCAGCTCTTCTCCAGAGCCCACGACACTAATGATACCCATGTGTCTGCAAGCCCAGCAGCTGCTGGACCCAGGAAAGGCATTCAGAGTAGAGCAAAAGTGAAATGTTAAGGTCCAGTCACTATCTCCTAGAATCCTCTCTACGTGATGCTTTTGAAAACATACATAAAACTGGTCTTTTAAAAAGATCTTTTGTTTGGGTTGATCTCTCTTTAAATATAAATAATCACATCATAACTAATTTTTACCATACAAGTGCTGAGTAGCATCAGAAGTTGTGAATTATGAATCAACATTTTTCTAAAGTTAAAAGCAGCAATTGAAAAACTAAGAATATTTTATTCATGTTAGTTTTCCCATCTTTAGAACAATGGCCTGAAATTTTCTACAAATACTCTAGGACTGCAGTCCCCAACCTGTAGGCCACAGACTGGTACTGGTCCATGGCCAGGTAGGAAGCAGGACACATAGAGGAGGTGAGCAGCAGGTGAGCCAGCAAAGCTTCATGCATATTTACAGCCACTCCCCATCGCTTGCATCACTGCATAAGCTCCGCCTCCTGTCAGATCAGCAGCAGCATTAGATTCTCATAGGAGCGCAAACCCTACTGTAAACTGCGCATGCAGAGGATGTAGGTTGCACGCTCCTTATAAGGATCTAATGCCTGATGATCTGAGGTGGAGCTGAGGCGGTGATGCTAGCACTGGGGAGTGGCTGCAAATACAGATTATCATGAGCAGAGAAGTTTGACTGAACAATAAATGTAATTATATCCCAAATGCTTGAATCATCCCCAAACCACCTCCCCAACCCAGTCCGTGGAAAAATTATCTTCCATGAAACTGGTCCCTGGTGCCAAAAAGGTTGGGAACTGCTGCTCTAGGATATCCAGGTGGGTATAAGTTTAATTAGTGTTACTCTAGGATACTGAAATATAATTTTAAAAAGTTTAGTTAATGTTGTTACTATTATTACAATATCTCCATGAAAATGTTCAGGACACTTTAAGTTAGCCAAAATGTTTGGCAAGATTTCTGTCATTAGTTCCTAGTGGCTAGAATGAAGAGAAAAAAAGAGAAACAAATAAAAAATATGTTAACTCCAGCCAGCCAGAAATTTTTAAGAGAAGAGAAATCAACTGTCATCAAAGGCAGGCAGTATTTGCCCTGAACATCCAACATTTGTGTTTAATCATCCTCAATTTAGTTTTCTGAGGATCTACCTAGTAATTCACAGTCCAGATACTCAGGACAATGAAATCCAGAGTATTCCACAGGCCTAGTTAACTCATAATGCATTTTCTTGACTTTGAAAGTGCTTTTAGAACTCTTTTAGAAGTTTATGCCAAAAGAACTTTTTGCCCAAAATGTTGGAACTAATGTATCTAGAAAGACACAGCTTTCATTATCACTTCTGTGGGGCACAAGTGAGAAGAGCTACATGACGCATTTTCAGTGCTATCTGAAACAGGTATTTATAACAAATGTAGCAGTAAGTGTGAAATATTCACAAGATACATAAATAAGAATAATTAGAAAAGAAGGTATTCAACTTTTAGGATAGAAAAATAGCCTGTTAAGTGATTCTTTCAATTTTCAAGGCTGCTACCTCCAAAATATTCTGTGGTGCGTATTCATATAGTTATAGGAAGGACATTTGGTTTGGCAGACAGATCTCTTGAGTCAAAATAATTCAACCTACTCCAAATTCCTCACTGCTTGCCGCATATCCCCATATGGTGCTTCTGCTAGCCTCCCAAAAGCAACTCCTCCAAATTTGGACACATTTCCCTCTATCCTCTCTTTTCTCGTAACTCATATTTCCCCCAGCAGTCTCCCTCTGTATTGATATTTCCATCTAGTCACCCAAGCCAGACAAGCTGGAAAGCTACCTCGTCTTCTCACATTCCTTAGTTTCCACCCACACTGGACCACTTGCCTGTCCCTGAACATTCTGGGTTCCTGGATTTGCATGCACTATTCATTTAGCCCAAGATTTCCCCAAGCAAATCTTACCTGGGGAAATGATGCTTCTCCAAGAACCACCCCAAATGCCATTGCTCCAGGGCAGGCATCCTTGAGTTTCCTAATGAGAATCATACCTCTGCCCCCTGAATCCTTTTTTACATACTTTACCACCTTCTGCTTACATTTTGTTCACTTCACGTGTATGTGTGTCTCACCAGATCGTATTCTGCTGTGTTTAGGGGTTGAGTTCCAATGATCTTTTAGTCGTTCAAAGTCTAAGTGCAGGGCCTTGTAGAAATACCACAGTCAACAAAAATATCTATTGATTCTGAACCTATTATAGCACAATGCACTCCCCCCCACCTCGAAATCTAGAAGCTGTGAGAAATCTAATAATTTTAGATTTTTAAAAGAGAGAAAGAAGGGGACTCAGATTTGTTCATTCCTCACTAACTGCCAGATGTTTCAGATAATGTGTTGGTGCCAGAAATCTGCTTTCTTGTTGCTTTTGCAATGATCTCGCACAGCTGCCGTTGTTATTCCCACTTCATAGTTGCAGATACTGAGGTTCAGAGGTTAAGTAACCTGCCAAAGGTCAAATAACTAGTATGCAAAGAAAGTGATTTTGAACCCACTTCTAGGTGACTACAGAGCGCTGCTTTTCTCCCACATTCCACAGCCTTGGATCCTGCGCTTATTACATTTTGTATGAATTATTGTTGCTTTTTTTCCTCCCAAGAGGGGTAATGTGATTTATTTACCTTTTTTTGATCCCTTCTTGTACAGTTCTCTATTTCTGCTATAGCAAATTACCACAAACTTAGTGACTTGAAACAAGTTTATGATCTTACAGTTCTGGAGGTCAGAAGTCCAAGATGAATTTTAAGGAGCTGGTTCCTTCTGGAGGCCGCGGGGAAGAACGTGCTCCCTTCCTCTTCTACCTTCTCGAGGCTGCCTGCGGTCCTCACTCCAGTCTCTTGATTCTGTCTTCACATGGCGTTTAACTGCCTTGGACTTTCTTGTCTACCTCTCATAAGGACTCCTGTGATTCCATTATGTGTGACTATCCGCCTGGATAATCCAGAATCGTCTTCCCATCTCAAGATTCTTAATTTACGTCCCTTTTGCCACACAGGGTAACATTCACAGATTCGGAGGCTTAGGGTGCAGACACCACTGGGAGTCATTATTCATATGAAATATGACATAAGTATTAGGAAAATAAGATCTTTCATTGGTGTAGAAGCACAGAAAGATAAGTGGTCAATAATGATGTTGAATCAGGGATTTCCAACTCTGTAAGTAGTTTAGTGTAATATGCAATTGAACCAACTAGTCACAAAGAGAGACAGCTGTTTAAATAAACACCCGAATCGTAAATAATTGTGGTAAGTATACATAAGTACTTACAGACTCTGTAAAATTCGAAATATACCTGATATTACTCATGGCATATAACTGGTCTGAAAACTCCATTGCCATTATGCTTTAGAAAATGAAATTTATGTTATTTTCTCTACTTGGCTGTGTAGTGGTCCTTTTTGAATTTAAATAAATGTCCTGTGGTCAAACTACCCCATATAAATGCTCACCTTTCTTGTAAGTGTATGTGTTGTGCTTCCAACTCTGTCTCCTACCCATCTGAGTGGTAAAATGGCTGTCTTTACCTTCTTCTGTTGTTAGCTTCTTCAAGTGAGCTAATCATCGGAGCCACTCGTGTGGTAGAACTGGCAGTTAAAAGACTCAAATGTCAAGATGTTTTTATCAGCCACATCAACAGTAACTTTCAGATTGAATAGTTTTCTCTCGTCCTTATGTCAAATCTTTGGTGTGGATTTTTTTTCCCTTTAAAAAATATAAATGGCTAACATGCTAATGCGAGTGAACTTCCTTGTCCAATCATTCACACATCTCACCTGGAATATCCTTCACCTGTGAGTGGAAGTAAGTTGATGGGACATATTACCCTGTTGCTAACGAATGCTCATTAGCCTTGAGAAGCAACTATCCCTCCCTCTGCGTATCCAGCATGTGATCGTAATAGAATTCCATTTCGTGGTTTGTGGAAAAAGAAGTGTTTCAGAGCCAACCCACGTGTGTTTTCAAATTTCATACCAGTATGCATTCAGCTTCCGAGCTGCTCACTTGCTTGCTGGCTTGCATCCCATTTTCACATGAAATCTCTTTATGAATTGAAGGGAATATGTAGGCAGGCACCGAGCCGTTTAGGAAAATAAATCTATGTATCTTGAGCATATGCCTTGTTGCAGATGCAGGACGAAATATATAGGTAGACACCTTGGATCACCAGTGATGCTTTATTTTTAAAGACAGATTATAAGAAAGTATTCTTCTCCAGACCTCCCAATCTGAATGCTTCTATTAGAATTTTTTTTCCTCTTTAAATACTGTTCTGTTCCATAATCACTAATATAATGACCTATCTGAAAATGCCATATGTCATCAAACTATTTGGCACCAAAAACCTATTTGAGACCCGTTATTTAGTGACAGCAGTGTATACTTGAATAAATAAACTTCATTATCTATATGCTCAAATCCATGAACATCTGTGAATGAAGAGATACAGCATATTGATTTTGCTACGGTCCTTCACTGCAATGTAGGTGGCATTACATCAGCTTACAATTTCAATGGCCTGCTGCAGTTTAGAAATAAAAAATCATTATCTGGAAACCTCTCAAACCAACAGAAATGTAATCAATTTTTTGTCTGCGGTTAGGCACTAGAAGTCAGCGGTGGATTTTCTAGACTCAATGCTCTTGGTCCTCTTGTTAAAATATTTAGGGAGCTCCCATGGGAAATACTATAGCTAGATTGAACCTGTTTACATTAGGAAGTGAAAAATCTGCTCTTTGTATCCTGTTAGCCACACACGCATCCTCGTCTGGTAGAGTCCCTTCCCCTAGGGGATTACAGGATATAACTCTTCTCTAGTTTGTGAATAGCCTTCTCCTGAGTGACTCAAGCCACAGGGACTTACTACAACCTTGATTATTATTTGGATTCTGCATACAATTTTACATCATGTACCTCGGACTGCCATTCAGGTGGGAACATTGTCATCTGACATCTAGCAGTATTCCCAATGATGTTCTTTTAATGATTGTGAAAGAAAACAAATCCGACACTGGAAAATATGATAGAAGTGTTCCCAGAATTGATAACATGTCTTAGGGAAGTAACTGTTACATTTAAGAAGTGATTTCTTTTTAATTTTTGTTTACTCACTCATCCGCATTTACGGAAGATATGCTATTGTTTAAACATCGAAGTGATGCAAAGGTGAAGAAGTTATGTTCTCTCCCATCGAGGCGTCTGTAATTTATCTATTAAGAGGGAAGATACATGCTTACAAATAACTACAATGCAGGGTGGCAAATAGCAGATGCCATGGCAGAACTGTAAATGAAGAACTAGCAGTTATCTGAGATGAGAGACTTCCTAGAGAGGAAGGGAACAGGAGAAGGCGTCGTGAAGGAGGGGCATTTGGGATGAACAAAATGTAACTTCACATAATGGATTGTGTACCTCCACTGTGTGTAGCCATGGTGGATAAGATAAATATAGTCCAGCAGGGGACAAAGACTTAAATGACACTTTATGCAAAAATGAATGAATTAGAAATACAATAATTCTATGAGGAAGCTCAGAGTTTGATAAGCCCATGGAACCAGAAGTCCCATTTTAAGGCTTCTCTGCTTATGTGGTCTCTTAGTCTGTTTCTTAACTCAGGCTGCTGTAACAGAATACCTGACAATGGGTACTTTATAAAGGACAGAAATTTCCGTCTTAGTCCTGGGGGCTGGGAAGTCCAAGATCAAGGCACCAGCAGGTCTGGTGTCTGGTGAGGAGGGCCAAAGCTGGCCTGCAAGGCTGCATCCCCCAGAGGGGAGGAACACTGATCCTAACAGGGCGGAACAGCAGGAGAGCAACGAGAGACACCCCCCTTCAGAAAACCCTGTTCTGAAGGCATTAAACCCACCCATGAAGGCAGAGCCCTTGTGGCCTAATCACCTCTTAATACTGTTACAATGGCAATTAAATTTCAACATGAGGTTTGGAGGGGACAAATATTCAGACCATAGTCTGTGGTATTTCAGCTGGGTGCGGGGATAGCAGTGGAGTGGGGAGGAAAGGACAGGCGAAGTTAAGACCCAGTTTGCCCTAAGACACACACTGGGGGACTGGTGTGACTACTGTGAACACAGCTCCCTGGGGCTTCACTGAAGCATGAGATTCATGACCAGCATAAGAATTTACGGGCCTGGGAATCTAGACTGAAAAGAGAAAAAGTCAGCTCCTGATTATTGATTACCAGCTACAGGCCAGACATCTAACAAGTTCTTTACATCAGCAGTCCCCAACCTTTTTGGCACCAGTTTCATGGAAACCAGTTGGCACTAGTTCCACGGAAGACAATATTTCTGTGGACCGGGGGGTGGGTATGGTTTTGGGATGGTTCATGTACATTACATTTATTGTGCTAACCTCTCTGCTAATGATAACCTGCATTTGCAGCTGCTCCCCAGCGCTAGCATCACTGCCTCAGCTCCACCTCAGATCATCAGGCATTAGATTCTCATAAGGAGCTGCAACCAAATCCCTCGCATGTGCAGCTTACAGTAGGGTTCACGCTCCTATAAGATACTGATGCCCCCCCCGCTGATCTGACAGGAGGCGGAGCTTATGTGGTGACGCGAGTGATGGGGAGCGGCTGTAAATACAGATGAAGCTTCACTTGCTTGCTCACTGCTCATCTCCTGCTATGCCCAGTTCCTAACAGGACACAGACCGTACGGGTGCCAGTCCATGGCCCGAGGTTGGAGACTGCAGCTTTACCTGTATTACTTCATTTAATCTACAGTATTCTTATTTTTCAGATGAGGGAAATAAAGATTTAAAACGCTGAATAATAAAATAACAGTGCAGGTGTGTAATGTTTCCACTGGAAAAATTAGAGGGTATTTGATATTTAGGGTGAGTTATGGAAGGAAATCTGAATCTGGGTGGAATCATTGTCATTTTACTGGAAAAAAGAAAGATAAAAAGAGATTAGGCTATTCCTCCAAAGACGGAACACAGAAAGTCAGGATTAGAAACTTTATTCATATAATTTGATGTCAATGTAAATGTCATCAATAAAAATCAGAGAAAGAAAACCAGATGTGAAAAAATTTAAAAATGGAAATTTCTGACTCCTTATTGCTTCATAATTAAGCCCCAATTCCATCAAACTCCACAGCAGAGCTTTGCTATGGGTCGGCTGCAAATGGATTGCATATGGACAGTGAGGTATTTATCCTCTCCGCCCTCTGAGTAGAGAGGGCAAGTATACTGAAATATAAGTAGGCATGCACACATGCGTGCACACGTGTGTGTTTGAACACTGAGAACACAGAAATCCTGAACAGAACCTCAGAATAGGAGCGAGTCTATAGATTGGGACAGTCTTCCCTGAAGACATGACCTTTTTAACAGTTGGCATTTGAGTGAAGGCAGAGGAAGGGGGCTGTGGGGTCCAGGCTGGTGGTGTGGGGGAAGCTGGGGGGCTATGGTAAGAGGAAGGGAGGAAGAGGGGGCCCACGTGGTCTGCACTTGAAGGGTAGACTGTAGCGCAGATGGTGATAGGTAAGCGAGAGGGCTGGAGGGCCTGGGGTGGGAAACACCAGTTTTGTGTGAAGGATTGAAGCATTTGGGTCTCCTCTTAATAGCAATGGAAAGCCATCAAAGTCAGTGAAGGTTTGTAGGTTGGTGACGGCTGTTATTGATATCGATATGATCAGGTGATTATTGGCAGATAACTCTGTGGAGAAAATATGAAGATGGGGAGGCTAGAGGAGGCTACTGCAGGCCCAACTTTAGCCTGCAAGACGGTAGCAGGATTAGAGAGCAGCACATATCTCTGAAGACACAGGAGGCTGGATGGAGGAGTAGGGGAGCATGGGGTGGGGTGCAAAATCCAACAGAGAGGGGTGGGCAATGGGAGGGCCCGAGAAAAAGCTTTCCAGAGGCTTTGATGCAGGCTCCCCTGCATAGAGTCTGACCTCCATTTTGTTCTGTTTTTTTAAATTTAGAGATGGGGTCTGGCCATGTTGCCCAGGCTGGACTGAACTCTGAACTCCTGGCCTCAAGCGATCTGCCCACTTCGGCCTCCTGAGTAGCTGGGGCTACAGGTGTGAGCCACAACACCTCAAGTCCACTGTGACTTCTCATACCCCAAAGTCTGGATTTGTCTCAACTCTACCGGACATTCTCCACATCTCTACCTTCCCCACATTTGTCTCAACCTCCCTGAAATCGCCTTTCCCCCTGTATCTGCATCTCAAAATGTTTCTTATTCTTTAAGTCTTGGATCAAATGCCATGTCCTCTATGAGTTCATTCTTAATTTGAATTAATTTCTCCCTCTGTTATTGTGGACATGCCAACTTTACTCATCCACAAACCCTCTATTTGTGTATCATCAATTTCCTCCTGTGTTTATATTCTTATGTCTGTCTCCCTCCTGTGCAGGGTCAGATAGAGCAGACCCTATATTTTATCTATCCACCAAAGCTTGCAAACCAGTTGGAGTTGAGCTGTCAGTATTTTATTTATATATATTTATTTTATATATAATATAAATAATATAATATATATAATATAACATATATTATATTATATATAGTATTTGTTATATATATTATTACTTGGCAATTAATTCCACGTAGAAATCCATATTTCCAGTTTCTCTGAAGAAACAAAGGCTCAAGCCATCAGCTGGAGTGGGGGCTGCCTTCCGACCTCCGTCCTCTCCACACCTTATTGTGTATTAATCCACTTTACTAGGCTGGCCCCTCAAGGCATTTAAGTTTAGAGTCTAGGAAATTCTTACTGAATTTAACATAGTCTTATCAACAATGGTGTGTGGAATTACTTAATTGGACTAACTGGTTAGGTCATCAGGGGTAAAATGGGTCAAATATCACTTCAAGGTCATTATTTCAGGTCACTGTCGGTACCTTACAGTAGAAGGAGCGATACATACAGGCATGAATCTATTATAATCTTTGTTCTTAGTCTAAACCTCAATTTCCAATATAAAGAAAAAATAAATGTATGTGAGGAAGGAACAGAAAGCTAGGTACATTCTTGACTGAATTAGCACAGCTTGCTCTGTTTGTAATTTTTTGGATGTATGTGGCAAGCACGGGCGGGGGAATTGGATTCTAATTGACGGAGATTGTTGTAGACAATTGGGTCTAATAGAGTTAGTGTGGCTCACACATCTGACATTGTTTAGTGATTAGAATCTGGGGCAAGTGCACAGAATAACCAGTTTTAGTAACAGAAATTTGACTGTTGGAAATTCTTACTAACACGTATCTGTAATGACGAAATAAGGATATACCAGTCCCAATTCCTCCTGCTTCCATGTTGTAAAATAGCCTCTATTCTAATGACAGGCTCACCCAAATATCTGAAATTTAGCACTGTTCACTGGTAGATGAGAAAAATGAAAATTAAAAAACCCCAAATGGAGTAAAATATCATGAGGAATCAAAGTAATTTTTTGCATATTACTGTGTATTAAGCACTTTTTTTCCTCCCTGCATAAAATGGAATATGAAACTTAACAAAAATGCATTGTGCAGGTAGAAGGGTAAAAAAAAAAAAAATCCCCCAAACTTACTAATCATGCTTTTGAGTCATTTGGAATCTTGGTGTTTTCTGAAAATGGAATTATAGGGGTTCAAATGATAAATATAGATAGCCAAAGCACTTCTCACAAAAGCATACACACATAATTAAATTTGAAAGATGAAAAAAGTTAACACTATGTAAGTGCCTCACTCCCAATGCAGAGACCAGAGGAAAAACACATCAAAATAAAATCTCAAAAGTATACCAACAATTAAAATATTTTCGAGTTTTTGATCATAGAAAATTTGAAACTTGTTGTCAGACCCAAACAGGTTATTAAAAAATAAACCATTCTGATTTCTGATGTAACAGATCTATTTTTCCCCCCCTCTTTTCAGACTCTATTTCTTGGCTCTGAAAACCATGATCATGGTAAGAATTCTGTTACAGAGACACTTCTATGGACACAATGGGTTTTATGGGCTGGAAGGGGTTCCAGTGAGTGCAAAGTTAGGGCAAAATCTTTATATCCTGTGAGGTTACATAATTCTTTCCGTAATGTCCTCGGCTGCAGACATTTATATAACTTGCCCAGTTCCAGCACCATCTCTGAGTTCATCTCCCAGGAACACAATGGCCATAATAGTAGCCATTATAGCTGCTATTCTTCTCAATTGTAAAGGCACAGTGAAATCGTGGGGATGAAGCTGTGCCTTGATTGGCTGTTAAATTGCGATCAATGAAAAGTATTTGTGCCATAATTTTACAACCAAGCAAGAACTGGCCATCCTGGTGGTAAATCAGCATGTACATACCATCAAGAATAAAGTGTCTCACTTGGATAACTGAACTAAATTTTCTTTAAGACAACAGGGTACGATAGAAGTTATATTAAAAAAAAAAATCTGTTTGGGCATTTTTCTGCCAGCTGGTTAAAAAGAAATAACATATGAACAAGGACAAAGTTCAAATAAGAACAGTGTCTAGTTCGTAAATTATAGCTTAGTTGCATCACGTTGTAAAGGAAAATCAAGGCTCCTTTTCTCTTTTAACCTAATAGTAGGTGAAAATGACAAACATGTAGAAATCATTTTCAAGGGTCAGAAAACTTTTCCTGCAATGGGCCAGCTAGTAAATATTTTAGGCTTTGTGAGCCATATATGCTTGATGTCGCATATTCTTTTTTTTTTTTTTATAACCCTTTAAAAACGTGAAACTCAGGCTTACAAAATCAGGCCGAGGGCCAACCTCAGGGCTGCAGTTTGTAGACCTTTGATTTACATGAATACTTATAGATGTGAATTTTAATAAAAGTACAACGCACTTCTCTATTGATCTGCACACCACCCACCCTGTTCACCACCTGGAGAAATGATGTGGAGAGCGTTCCTAGTGTTTTAGACCAATGCCTGAAAACATCGGCCAGGGCTACCTCTGCAGTCATGGCTGGAAAATTAATGCAGGCAATAGGACCTTTCCTGTTGTGTATATCCATAGACTCTTTATGACTTGGCTGAACCTGTCACTGTTTATCTCTGTCTCTCAGACTTGTAAAGGCTCTTAGAGAAAAACACAACAACAAGAAGAAAGATCTCTGCCCAAAAGCCCCCAAGGAAGTGGCGAACACTCACTTCTAGACAGGCACATTCGCGTTGCTAGATCACGCCTCGTGAATGCTCCCCACGCCAGCCTGACTACCTTGATAATGGCCTCCTTGTCCAAAGGAGCGCTATTCGAAGCTGTGTTTCGTCGTAACCTTGAACTCTTCCTTCTAGGTCTCAGCTACTTCCCACACTACTACGACACACTTGCTCGGCTGCCTCGCTGCTGTTCTCCCTTTGCCAGCAGTAATGCTGCAATTGCATCTTCACTGTTGTCCCACTGACTCGCCACACTCTGGAAACGCCACCTTGCTTAACAGTCAAGAAACACACACACATTTTACTCACACTAAGAGCAATAATAGATAAGAGTCATTGGGGATCAACTATATGCGAGGCACTGTTCTCAGCACTCTATAGAAATAACTCATCTAATCCTCACAATCACCCGAAGAGATAGGTACTACCGTTCTTTCCGTTTTACAGAAAAAGAAAGTGAAGGGCAGAAAGCCAACCACAGTCACCTGAACTGTTCCCTCGATGCCATACCATAGGTAAGTAATTCTAACTTCACATTAATTTCTTATTTCCCATAAGCCCAAAGTGTCTTCAGAAAGGGTTGGTGTTCTTAGCACCGTTGTTTGCAGAATAGTTTTGGCCATAATGCATTCAATGGGTGTTCATGGTACAGTCTACATTGAATATACAGGTATCCTGGTTATATCACTATATGGTCCAGAGTTTGCAAACAGATGGCTCCCATCTGAATCTAGTCCACATCGGTATTAATATTGTTTTTTAATGACTTAGCCAGCACTGACAAATATATGTATTTCATGGGAATAATCTTAATTTCTGGCTCTTTCTTGAAGAATCAGAGCTCTGGCAACCCTGGGCTTGAATTTTGGCACAGCGATAATTGGCTCCATTGGCTACCTTATCCTCAGCAAGTGCTTCCAGCTTGCCTGCCACTACAGACCACTCCACTCATCGGCATTATCTGCCCAGCTCCTGAAGGCTTTTGAGTTTGCAACTACTCATAGATGGACTGCTTCTGACTTGTTCACCCAAATAGACCACACTGTGTTGTGATTCTTCTGGAAAATGTTTAGACCTAATCAAAGCATGCCATGCTAGAGCCTTAGATCCTAGAAGCATAATTTAATCCCTCCCCATACGTTCTTTTGTACTCATCTGTTATTATTGCAGGCATTTCCCAGCTAAAGCAGCATTTGGTGGTGTCTTAATGTGCTAGACTCTTTCTGTTCCTTTGCTGTTCTGAATAGCTGTGTCAGCTTTCTTAGTGCTTACATGACTTAGGTACTACACATCTATGGATATTTTCTGGTATATTTTATGAAAGTATATAAAAATAATTGTCAGAAATGATCATGCTTTGATTACATAAATATGCTATTGAGGAGTTAGGTACACAATTTAAATATGGCATGAATAGTTTGTTAGCGTATCTGTCAGCCTATTTCAGTAGCTTTAAATTGTAGATACATTTGTGGAAGCACCATTCTATTTTGCAACTTTGACAGCAATAGCTGTTTCCTGAATGTATTTGACATTATTTTCTACATTGTTTTATGCCAATCACATTTGCTGCAAACTGCTTATTACTTTATTGCTGAAAATGGCAACATGTATTTATTTAGCTTTTTATTTTAGAATCAGCAGGCTATCACTTGCTTTATTAATCAGATCCAACCTTGAGGATTATAGCCACTGGTTTCAAGTTTATCTAATTGCTGCTGCTCAAAAACTGAGAAATCAGTAATGCAGTTATGCTGTCTCCCTCGAGAAATTATTGTTCCTTAGGATGTTATATTTGTTATTGGGAAAAGAGAGGTTCTCTCTCTTTCTCTCTCTCTCTCTCTATATATATATATGTATCTATCTATCTATATATATATATTTAATTTTTTTGCTGTTAAAACAGAGCATAAGTGGCTTTGTAAATTTTGTTTTAGGAGGTTACCCTCATAAAAAAAGTCAAGCTAATCTTTCTTTATGCATCACCTCTCCTTCTGGTTATTACAATTTAGAAAGGTTTTCTTTTCTTGTATTCTCAGTGATCTCCCTGGCTCATGCTGTTACATTTGTTATAAAATTAAAACTACATTTGTTAACTCACATACCATCGTTTTTATTAGCCCAGCAGAAAAGTCAATATTTCTAATTTGTTGCCTCTGGATTTATGCCAGGTTTGATGTATAATAACAGCCCGACAAGGCAACATAATATACCCTAACCCAAATCTATAAAGAAGGGAAATGAAAGTCAAAATAACAACAAAAAAAATTACTTGGGAACCAGATATACGTGAAACAATCTGAAACAACAGTTTTACCAGCCTGAATTGGTTTTTTGCCTTTTAAAAAGAAATGCCCCTTAAAACATTTGGAGTTTTAGAAGGGTAGGTGGATGTTGGAGTCCTGTTTTCCCAGGGAACTCACAAGGGTCTTTTCCCAAGTGATACTATCCCAGCTGTGCTGGTGGAAAGCCAATATAAAGTCAAGAAAGATGGGTGCCAACTCAACTCCAGCTCCTGCATGACTCGAGTTGCTTCATTTTGTTGTGCCTCAGTTTCTCCACTTGTAAAAGGAGAGGCTAGTTGAGAGTCAGCTCTTGCACTATCAGCTCACAAGTTCTGTAATTTTGATTCCTAAGCGTAAAAAAGACAAAACTCGTGTGTGTATGTATATATATTCCTATTTTAATATACGCCTTAACATATTCTTTTCAAGAGAGGAAGGAAACTAGGAAAGAAAGAGAATAAATAATGATAAAAGATGGAACAGGGAAAATGGCTGAAAAATGTAGATTCTATCATCTATTTCCTCTGCTTCATTTGTGGACCATAAAAGTCACCAGAGAAAATACAGAGAGAAATCTGGTTCCAAATTTATTCTCATAGTCAGAAAACACAGGTAGGATTATTGCCTCACAGTTTGAAGCCTCTTTTCTTATCAAATCATTTTCAAGACGACCTTACTCATGGTTGTGGCAGGAAGAAGCCCCCACATTAAGCCACCTATGGCAATGACAGAGCCCATTTGCAGTCCTCTCCTAGTAGTGTCCATTCATCCAAAATAAGTGATCACCGCCAAGCCAGCGGCGATGAGCTGAAAACACACACTCAGACACTTCGGATGTTGTTGATCTTTCTTGTGCCTGGGTTCCTCAGCTAATTTTGCTTGTTCATGCCTGTGAACTACATAGAAGCTCACAACTTGTGTATACCATGACGGGGGCAGATGAGGCATGTTAGAGTTCAATGTGTATGTACATGTTTTGCTAAAGGACTGAATTAGTCACACATAGAGAGTTTAACAAATGAAATAAAAAATCTAAAACCAGAGGGAAAAGGAGCAGAAGGAGAAGGTGGGTGAGCTTGGATCAAAGAGGGATGTGACAATGGTCTCAGAAAGCCCTGTCTGGAGTCCAAGACCCCTTCTCTGTTCTCCTGGGGTGTTCCTTTTGCCATTATGTACTTGGCCTCTTTTGTTTCCTGCAGTTCGACACTCAAAGGGATGTTGACCGTAGTGAGCAATGGGGGTCTCATTATCAGTAGCAGGGGAAGCTTCATAGACTTCTTTTAGGATCGAGAGGAAGGAGGCAGTAGAAAAGGGGAAAAAAGATTAAAAACTCCCTTTTACAAAGAAAAACCCCCCTTTACAAAGAAAAATCCCCTTAAACAAAGAAAAGGGGAGGAAATATATTTTGAGATAGTCAAAGCTTGTCCACACTGGGCACTATGTGGGCCCTGGATTGGGGAGGGGCTCACACTCTGGCCCGAGGGCCTCCTTCCAACGTCATCTAAAATAAACTAACCCACAAAGCTTAAACAGCTTAAGTTTCAAAATACAAAGGGCAGTTTCCAGACTTGCCCTTACGTGATGTAAGAATTCCCTGAGATTCAAAAGTGGATGAGTATGTCTAGGTAAGACCCAGTGAAAGTGGCGGCCCAACAGTCACCCTATAGAGTGAAAGGTGTGTGTCTTAGTTGCAGTTGTCGATTTTCATCCAATGTCATGGGTCTGGATAGGCTCCAAGCTGCTCATAGTCTTGGCCTACAAACTTGTCCTACTGCGTGTACAGATGCCACCATATGTGATCCTCTCTCTTGCCCCTCATGGTCAAGTAATTAAGGAAACCTGTTGACTCAATTCTTCCCCATCTCTCCTGTGGCCCCACTCTTTCCCTCCCTGGGGCCATGCCCTGGTGCAGGCGCACATTTCCTTTCCTCTGGACAGTGCTACAGCCATCTGTGCTGTTCCCTTTGCCCAGAAGCTCTCTACACAGGCCTAAATACTATACAAGTTTCAATGGCTTCCTCAAACACCATGTCATCCATTATTCCTGCTGAACTCCCAGCTGAAAGTAACCATCCCTCCCCTGAACACTACACATTTTTATGTGTGCTTTTCCTGCAGTATCTACCCCTTTCCACCCCACACAATGGTCTTTACTAATATGCCCTCTCATGAAGGCAGAGCACTTGTCTGACTCACTTGTTGAATCTGCTCTGGTTGCGTCCTGGACCTAATGACTGTCTAATACATTTTTGATGAGTGAATGAAGTAATGAATGGCTATAAGGAACATATGTGACAATAAGAAATTTGCACTAACT
Organism: Lepilemur ruficaudatus; assembly: GCA_963574885.1. Lineage (NCBI taxonomy): Eukaryota > Metazoa > Chordata > Mammalia > Primates > Lepilemuridae > Lepilemur > Lepilemur ruficaudatus. The sequence goes on from CAUYRT010040287.1 coordinate 22,084, forward strand.
GCTGTATTTAATATGAGCATGCTCCTCTTCCTTGATGCTCTATCTTGGTTGCTGGCAGCTGCAACCCACGACGACAACCATAAACCATTTCTGACCCCTCTGTTTCTTTCATAGCCCACAACCCATCAATTGCTGAATACTTCCATTTATGTTCCATCCCTTTCCTTCCCATCTCTAGGCCTCTAACTACTTGTGTCTGGATACCACAATGACCTCCTACTAGGTCTCTCTGCTTCTGGTTTTTTTTTTTTTTTCCATTGGCTTCCTCCTCTGCAGAGTCACTGGAGTGATCTATCTGAAACACAAACCTAACCCTCGTCACATTCAGGTATTCTCATCATCCAAAGTTATTCTCCCATGGCATGTTATTCCCTCTTTGACTGGTACCTTGTCTCCCTCTCCACATTCACCTGTAACTTCTATTCTTTCCCCATGTGCCGTGCTGTTTACTACCTTGCTAGTTTTCTCATTCTTCCCTCTGTTTTGAATGCCTGGCAACACATGGTCTGCTTGTGGCTAGCTTCTACTCATTCTTTAAGACTCATGCTCTCTACAGAGTCATTCCTACATGCCTGCACTCCTCCATTCCTCAGGACTTTAAACTTCCATGATGTCCTTTTGTAAAAACCTGCCTGTACATATCTCTGCGGTAACTGCGTTTACCCTGTTTATTATAATTACCTGCCCAGAAGTATGTGGGAACTCTTTGAGGACGTGTTTATGTTTTTGAATATCTAAGACCTACCACAGTGCCCATCACATAATGGGTGCTCAGTAAAGGTTTGCTGAATGAATGTATGTTCATATGATAGTGTACGAATATAGGTTATATAACCCATGGCAATAACAAATGACCTTTATAGTTGGGAACCAGAAAAACTATTAATAATAACACCAATCTAAAGAAATTAAAGAGCAGATCAAATTAATCTGGGTCAGCCCAGCCCTACTCAGGTTGTGGGAGTAAAAAGTGTGTGGGAGTGGCAGGTGGACAGGGAGGGCTGAGACTGAATGGGTAGACAGGGCCAGGCGGTGGTCACTGAGGCTTTTTTTTTTTTTGAGACAGAGTCTCACTCTGTTGCCCGGGCTGTAGAGTGCTGTGGCATCAGCCTGGCTCACAGCAACCTCAAACTCCTGGGCTCAAGCAATCCTTCTGCCTCAGCCTCCCAAGTAGTTGGGACTACAGGCATGTGCCACCATGCCCGGCTAATTTTTTCTACATATTTTTAGTTGGCCAATTAATTTCTTTCTATTTTTAGTAGAGACGGGGGTCTCGCTCTTGCTCAGGCTGGTTTTGAACACCTGACCTTGAGGGATCCTCCTGCCTCGGCCTTCCAGAGTGCTAGAATTACAGGCGTCAGCCACTGCACCCAGCCCAGTGTGGTGATTTTAACAATATTGATTTTTCTGATCTATGAGCATGGGATGTTTTTCAATTTGTTTATACATTGTCTATTTCTTTCATCAGGGACTTGTAGTTTTTGTAGAGATCTTTCACCTCCTTGATTAAATTTATTCCTAAGTACTTTAATTTTTTTGCAGCTATTATAAATGAGGTTGAGTTCTTGATTTGGTTCTCAGCTTGGTTGTTGTTGGTGTATAGAAATGCTATTGATTTTTGTGTGTTGATTTTATAACCTAAGACTTTGCCGAGTTCATTTATTGAATCTAGGAGTGTTTTGGAGAAGTCCTTAAGGCTTTCTAACCATAATAAGGTCATATCATAAGCAGACAGAGATAATTTGACTTCTCTTCCAATTTGAATGCCTGTTACTACTTTCTCTTGCCTGATTGCTCTGGCTAGGACTTCTATTACTATGTTGAGTAGAAGTGGTGAAAGTGAGCATCCTTGTCTTTTTCCATTTCTCAGGGGGAATGCTTTCAACTTTTCCCCATTCAGAATGATGTTGGCTGTAGGTATATGGCTTTTTATTATTTGAGTATATTCTTTCTATGCCTAGTTTGTTGAGGATTTTTATCATGAAGGGATGCTAGATTTTATTGAATGCTTTTTCCTCATCTGTTGAGATGATCATATGGTTTTTGTTTTTAATTTTGTTCCTGTGATAAATCATGTTTATTGACTAATGTATTTTGAACCATCCTTGTGTCCTTAGGATGAAATTCACCACTCAACTGTGGTGAATTATCCTTTTGATGTGCTGCTGGATTCAGTTTGCTAGTATTTTGTTGAGGATTTTCGTGTCTATGTTCATCAGAGATGTTGGTCTGTAGTTTTCATTTTTTTTCTGTTTGTTGGTTGTTTGAAACAGAGTCTTGCTCTGTTTCCTAAGTCTAGAATACAGTGGTGTCATCATAGCTCACTGCAACCTCAAACTCCTGGGCTTAAGCAATATTCCTGCTTACGCCTCCTAAGGAGTTGGGACTACAGGCACATGCCACCATGCCCAGCTAATTTGTCTATTTTTTTGTAGAGACAGGGTCTCGCTATTACTCAGGCTGGTCTCAAACTCCTGGCCTCAAGCAGTCCTCCCGCCTCAGGCTCCCAAAGTGCTAGGATTACAGGTGTGAGCCATGGTGCCTGGCCAGTTGTTTTTTTGCTGTTGTGACCTTTCCTGGCTTTGGTATTACAGTGAAACTGGCTTCGGAGAATGAGTTAGGGAGTATTTTGTTCTTCTTGATCTTTTGGAACAATTTCAGTAGGATTGGCACTGGTTCTTCTTTGTATGTCTGGTAGAATTTGGCTGTGAATCCATTTGGTCTTGAGCTTTTTTATTTGTTGGGAGATTTTTTATTACTGCTTTAGTCTTGCCACTTGTTATTGGTCTGTTCTGGAGTTCTGTTTCTTCCTGTTTCAATTATGAGAGAGTGTATGGTTTTAGGAATACATCCATTTCCTCTAGGTTTTCTAGTTTGTGAGTGTATCATTGTTCATAATAGTTGCTGATGATCTTTTATATTTCTGTGGTATCAGTTGTAATGCCTCCTTTTTCATTTCTGATTTTGTTTATTTGGATCTTTTATTTTCTTGATTAACCAATGGTTTATCAGTTTTGTTTGTCTTTTAGAAAAATCAGCTTTTTGTTTTGTTGATCCTTTGTATTGTTTTTTTGGTCTCTATTTCATGTAGTTCCACTCTGATCTTTGTTATTTCTTTTTTCTACTAACTTTAGATTTGGTTCTTGGTTTTCTAGTTCCTTGAGGTGGGATGTTAGGTTGTTAATTTGTGATCTTTCTACTTCTTTGATGTAGACGTTTAATGCTGTAAACTTCACTCTTAGCACTGCTTTTACTGTTTCCCACAGGTTTTAGTATGTTGTGTTTTGATTTTTATTTGTTTCAAAAATTTTTAAATTTCCATCTTTATTTCTTCATTGGCCAAGTGATCATTCAGGAGCATGTTGTTTAATTTCCGTGTGTTTGTATAGTTTCTGAAGTTCCTCTTTGTATCAATTTCTAGCTTTATTCCACTGTGATCTGAGAAGATACTTGATATGATTTCAGTTTGTAAAAATTTTTTTCAGATTTTTTTTGTGGCCTAAGCTGTAATATATCTTGGAGAATGTCCTATATGTTGATGAAAAGAACATATATTCTGCAGTTGTTGGGTGGAACATTCTGTAAATGTCTGTTAAGTCCATTTGGTCTAGAGTTCAATTTAAGTCCAATTGTTCTTTTTTGATTTTCTGTCTTGATCTCTCTAATGCTGTGAGTGAAGTGTGTAAGTCCCCCACTATTATTGTTTTGCTATCTATCTCTTTCTTTAGGGCTAGTAATATTTGTTTTGTGAATCTGGGTGCTCCAATGTTTGGTGCATATATATTTAGGATCACTACATCCTCTTGCTCAATTGATCCCATTATCATTATATAATGACTTCTTTTTTTCTCTTTTTTTACTGTTTTTGATTTAAAGTCTGTTTTACGTGGTGTAAGTATAGCTATTCCTGCTCATTTTTGGTTTCTATTTGTGTGGAATATTTCTTCTGTTCCTTTACTGCCAGTCATATATGTCTTTATGGGTAAGGTGAGTTTCTTGTAAGCAGTATATAGTTGGATCATTTTTTAATCCTGCCTATCTTTTAAGTGCAGAATTTAATTCATTTACGTTCATTTACGTTCGATAATGTGAGGCTTTGTTTTTCTTTTTCAACATCTTTTTGTCTTTGTAGTTTGCTGAACTTCTGTCATATTACCATTTAATGTCTTTCTCTAACTCCTTGATTGACTGTTTTAAAAGATCTGTGAGTTTTATATTTTCATATGTTTTTGTGATGGTGAATATTGACATTTCATTTCCATGTATAAGACTCCTCTTAGCATTTCCTATAGGGCTAATCTAGTGGTCACGAATTCTCTCAGCGCTTGATTATCTGGGAAAGACTTTATTTCTCCTTCATTTATGAAGCGTATTCTGGGCAGATATAAAATTCTTGGTTGGCAGTTTTTCTTTCAGCACTTTGAAAATGCCATCCATTCTCTTCTGGCTGGTAGGGTTTCTGCTGAGAGGTCTGCTGTTAGTCTGATGGAGTATCCTTTATAGGTGACTGGATGCTTTTCTCTTGCTAATTTTAAAATTGTCTCTCACTTCAACTTTAATCATTCTGATTATAATATGGCATGGTGGGCCTGGTGTGGTGGCTCACGCCTGTAATCTTAACACTCTGGGAGGTTGAGGCAGGAGGATCACTCAAGGTCAGGAGTTTGATATCAGCCTGAGCAAGATCGAGACCCCGTCTCTACTAAAAATAGAAAAAAATTATCTGGACAACTAAAAATATATTTAAAAAAAATTAGCCGGGCATGGTGGTGCATACCTGTAGTCCTAGCTACTCGGGAGGCTGAGGCAGAAGGATTGCTTGAGCCCAGGAGTTTGAGGTTGCTGTGAGCTAGGTTGAGGCCATGGTACTCTATCCTGGGCAACAGAGCCAGACTCTGTCTCAAAAAAAAAAAAAAAATATATATATATGTGTGTGTGTGTATATATATATATATGTACATATGTATGTATATATATGCCATGGTGAAGTCCTTTTTGCATTGTTTGGCCTGGGGATCTTTAGGCTTCCTGTATCTGAATTTGTAACTCTCTGGCTAGTCTTGGGAAGTTTTCATCAATTATTTTCTTAAATAGGTTTTCTAAACTTTTTAATCTCTCTCCCTCCTGGGGAATACCATTAATTCATAAATTTGGTCACTTCATGTAGTCTCAGTCATCTTGAATGCTTTGATCATTCTTTTTTATTCTTTTTTCCTTATTTTTGTCTGAGTGGATTATTTCAAAAGACCTGACTTCAAGTTCTGAATTTCTTTCTTCTGCTTGGCCTACTATGTTTTCAGAGCTTTTGAATTTAAAAAAAATTAATTTTTTTAAAAAAAATTGAATGTGTTTTGTATTTCTTGCAATGAATTTTTCAGCTCCAGAATTTCTGTTTGGTTGTTTTTTTATATATATATATATATCTGTCTCCTTGGTAAATTTCTCATTCATATCCTGAATTGATTTTCTGAATTCTTTGTATTGGTTTCAGATTTCTCTTGCATCTCATTGAACTTCTTCAGTATCAGTGTTTGGAACTGTTTATCTGGCATTGCGAGGAATTCTTTTTTTTTTTTTTCTTTTTCCTATGGATTCTAATTTGTTAAACGAGGAATTCTTTTTGATTGGGATCCATTACTGGACAATTGTTGTGGTCCTTTGGTGGTGTTATATTTCCTTGCTTTTTCATATTTCCTTTGTCCTTTTATTGATATGTGCACATCTGATGTAGTAGTCTTTGTTCCAATTTTTTGAAAGTGCTTTTGAAGGGGAGAATTTTTCCGTGAATATGAATATATTAATATCTTGTTGGTTAGTAGGACACTTTTGTTTGATTTTGGGTGCCTGCAGTAATATGATCCTTATATGATTTGTTAGGCAGTACACAGGGTCAGTGGCATCTGTGATTTCCTTGGTAGCTTAAGGAACAATTATTAGATGAGGCTGGGGTGAAGTTTTGCTGAGGACTTAAATATCAGCTAAGCCAGTCTTTGGCCCCCAGTGGTGGAAGCAGTCGGCTGAGTATGTCTGATTTTAGGCCCCAGAGCAGCTTATGTTGGTAGCAGTGTTAGTATGCCCTGGTAGGCCAATTCTTAAGTCTTCAGGTGGCTTGCTCAGTAGCTAGTAGGTGGAGTGGAGGGCAAGCAGTGTGGGTGAGAAATTATGGAGGATACTATCTGCTTACATCTCAATCTCAACAGCAGCTCATAGCAGGGTGGTAGGGACCTTCCCAGGGGTGTGTGGGAGCATCTGGGTACCTCTATCCTTCCTCAGAGCTATGCTGTGGCTGCAGGCACGCCTGCATTTCTCTTGTATCTAGGCTCTCAGTATGGCACCCTGCTCAAGCTGCTCTGTGTTTGGATGCCATGTGGGTTCCCTTTCTGGAGCAATGTCTCTGTGCAATCTCTAATCAGCTCCCTATGTTAGGCCTGAGACCTGCATGGGCCAGGGAGTTCTCTTGTAGCCATGATTGTAAAAGCTTATGTTGGTGAGTGGAGCCCTGGGGACTTCTCTCTTACTGCTTCCCCATGTCCACGAGCTTTTCCCAGCTGTTAGCCAGTCCCTGGCCAGGCAAGTTTTCCTGAACCTTTCTTTATCCAATTTTGGTGCTTCACTTTTGAATTCTAACATTCTGGCCTAGATGATCTGTTCAAAAGGTGAGAATCTGCTTACTATTCTGGCTCTTCTCTGTGGTGGAGGCACATACTACCCATGTCTAGTTGGCCATCTTGATCTTATCTCCCAACAGTTTTCAATTTTGATGAAGTTCAATTTTATCTATTTTTTCTTTAGTTGCCTGTGCTTTTGGTGTCAAATTTAAGAAACTATTAATCAAATCCAAGTTTGTGAAGATTTTCTCCTATGTTTTCTTCTAAGAGTTTTATAGTTTTAGCTCTTAAATTTAGGTCTTTGAAATATTTCAGTTAACTTTCTTGTGTGGTGTGAAGTAAGAATCTAACTTCTTTCTTTTGCATGTGGATATCCAGTTGTCCCAGCACCATTTGTTGAAGAGACTCTTCTTTTCCCCATTTAATGGTTTTGGCATGCTTGCCAAAATCAAATGGGTTTATTTCTTGGCTTTCTAGGGCCAGACTCTTAAAATCCTTAAATGCCACACTAGAAGTTTATTTCACTCTCTAGGTGATGAGGAACAATTTAATAAAACTTATGTTGAAAAGGTAATTATGTATGTTTATGAATCAAGGATGATCATAAAGAAAAAAGTTGTAGTCAATATCAGTTAGGAAATAAGTTACTGTAGTAGTTTAGGCAGAACTGTGGGCCTAAATTTAAAATAATGGCAGCAAAAATAGAAAAGAATAGTTTTGAAAGCCTGGTTAATTTGTATTTATAACTTAACTATAAGGTATGTAGTGCTTGCAATTCCCGTTTTATAGATGAGAAAACTAATGCTTTTAAAATTGATTTGCCTCTGGTCTCATGACTAGTACCTAATGTTGGAACTTGAACCTAGGTCTTCTGATTTCTAATCTAATCATTTTCCACTATACCATGATTACTTTTTCAATTTGAGAATTATAAACAGTGAGAAACATAGGGATTAATTTTGGGACTGGTCATATTTAATGTTTTTTATGAGTGATTTAGAAAAAGTTCACAGTATACAAATGAGACTCTTGAAGGGGATAAACCCCAGGAAAATCATTAGCCGAGCATTGGGGGTGGGGGAATTGAAGCTTCAGAGAAAGCATTTAAAAGAAAATAATCCATATGTACTTACTATATAATAGCTCTGACCTATCCAAAAAGGATTTGGGACTCAACAACAGTAAAAAACAAACAAAGAAATCTGTTAGAAATAATAAATTCAGTAAAGTTGCCAAATACAAAGAGAAGGTACAAAAATCATTTGTGTTTCTATTCCCAAAAAGAGCTATTGGAAAAGCAAGTTAAGAAAACATTCCCATTACAATAAACAAAAAGAATAAAATACTTAGGAATAAATGTAATCAAAGAGATGAAAGATATACACTGAGAATTATAAAATGTTGATGAATAAAATTAAAAAAAGACATAGATAAATGGAAAGATATTAATGGATTGGAGGAATTAATATTGTTAAAATGTCCATACTACCAGTGTGATCTACAGATTCAGTGCAATTTCTTTCAAAATCCCAATGTATTCTTTATAGAAATAGGAAAAAAATCCTAAAATTCATTTGGAACCCCAGAAAGACTTCCAATAGCCAAAGCAATCTTCAAAAAGAAGAACAAAGCTGGAAGATTCATATTTCCTGATTTTAAAACTTACTACAAAGCTACAGTAATCAAAAGAATATGATACTGGCATAAAAACAGACATACAGACCAATGGAACAGAATAGAGAGCCCAGAAATAAATCCATACATCTCAGCCAAGTGATTTTTGACAAAGATAAACACAAAATAAGGAAAGGGTAGTCTCTTCAGTAAGTGGTATTAGGAATACTGGATATCCACAGGTAGAAGAATGCTATTTGACCCTTATCTCATGCCATATACAAAAATCAACTCAAAATACAGTAAAGACTTAAATGTAAGACCTGAAATTGTAAAACTACTAGAAGAAAACATGGGGGAAAACTTTGTGACATTAGTCTGGGGCCTGGGCAATGATTTTTTTTTTTTTATATATATATATGACACCAAAAGCACAGGAAACAAAACCAAAAATTGACAAATGGGATTATATCAAACTCAAAAGCTTCTGCACAGCAACAAACAAAAACAATCAACAGAGTGAAAAGGCACCCTATAGAGTAAGAGATAATATTTGCAAACCATGTATCTGATAAGGGGTTAATATCCAAAATATGTAAGGCAATTATACAATTCAATAGCAAAAAATAATCCTTTTAAAAAATGGGCAAAGAACCAGAATATGCATTTCTCAAAAGAATACATACAGATGGCCAACAGGTACAGGTATATGAAAAGATGCTCAGTGTCAATAATCACCAGAAAAATGCAAATCAAAAAGCACAATTAGAAATTACCTCACACCTGTTAGAATGATTATTGTCAGAAAGATGAAAGATAACAAATGTTGGTGAAAATGTGGAAAAAGAGGAAGGAACCCTTATACACTATTGGTGGGAATGCAGATTGGTATAGCCACTATGGAAAATAGGATGGAGCTTCCTCAAAAAATTAAAAATAGAGCTATTTTGTGATCTAGTAATCCTATTTCTGGGTATATATCCAAAGGATGGTTACCAGGTGCTGGAGGGAAGGAGAAACAGAGATATTGGTCAAGAAGTACAAAGTTTCAGTTATGTAAGAGGAATAAGTTCTAGAGATCTAATATGCAACAATGTGGCTATAATTAACAATACTGTGTACTTGAAATTTGCTAAGAGGGTAGATCTCCAGTGTTTATAGACACACACACACACACACACAAACCAGTTACTCTCTGAGATGATGGGTGTGTTAATTGGTTTGAGGTGATTATTTCACAATGTATATGTATATCAAATCATCAAATTGTACACCTTAAATATATAGTCTTTAATTGCCAAATACACTTCAGTTAAAAAAGTAATTGGGAATAAACTAATACATTGAGAAATTCTATGATATTCCCAATGTATTATTTTAGCCAAAAAGGCTGAATTTTGGAGACTACCATGCTAGGTATTGGAAACAGTAAAGAAGACATTCTATTCTTTTACATAATAATAATAATAGCTAAACATTTATTAAGTTCTTACCGTGTGCCAGTCAGTGTTGTAGATACTTTGTTTATTCCAGGTGTAATCCTTTTGACAACTCTGTAAGTCAAAAAATATTCTTGTTTTATAGATAAGGAAACTGAAGCACAGAAGTTAAGCAGTATGTCCAAGGTAATAGAGCTAATAAGTGATAAATTCAGAATTGAGACCCAGGCAATCTGACTTTAGAGCCTTCTTTTTAGCACTATGTTGTTGAGTCTGTACATGGTCACTGTCTTTCCTTAACTGCAACACTTTGTGTGGTGTATTACACAATGCAAGTTTAAGAAAGATCCAGAGAACAACTAAAATTATCAAGGGATGAAAGGGCAGTCATAAGAGAACCAACTAAAAAGACCTGGAAAAGTTCTTAAAAGGGCATATGACTAAAGAATATGGGTATAAACTTTCCATACCATATTCTGCAAGGTAGTTTTTATACTTACACACACACTATTTATAAATGACCTGTTCTTATTATAGCTTATGCTGTTGCCCTAATGCCACATGTGGTACCTCTTACCTTAATTGAAGGAAAGGAGGAAACTGTTTTACAGCTTAGTGAGGAAAGTTTCTTAGCAAGTTTTACTTTCTTAAATGGTGCTTCTCCCAAGAGGAAAAATATTTATACCCCACAAATGTTATGGTGCCTAGAATGCTTCCAATTAGAGATTTATGTGAGTTAACAGCATGGTGTCCATATTTTCCAAATTGAAAACAGGACATGATGTCTGAAAAAGATTTTTTTAAAAAATTGTGCTAGGTGGGTTTGTGGTTAAAAACAAACAAACAAACCCCAAAAACCACATAATTTCAAAGGAATGGGGAGGGGCAATCCTTCTAAGGGTCTGGGATGAGAACTAGAAATATTTCCTAACACTAATGACTCTCAGAGGTCTTGATTATTAATTCATTTTGATATCAATCTAATATAGGTTTTCAAATCCTTGAAATTTAACGTTTGTGAACCTCAAGCTTCCATGTTATTGGGAGAATATATTTAAAAAGAGATTAGAACTGTTGAACAAATTATACTTATTCTTCAACTTCATCTGTATCTCAAATCCATCACTTCTTCCTTTCTAGCAGCACTATTCATTCTATACTTGACTCCTTATCCAGCTAAGATTCTGTGGTCCATTGTTTCATTTTAGTTTCTTGCCATTATCCTTTCTTTTATAGGCCTATTTCAAGCACTGCTGGAGAAAATCATATAACCAGGCTTGTGGAAATTTATGATCAGCAAACTCAACTGAGTTTTCAGCAGCAAATTACATTTCTCCTGGCAACATACCTTTACTAACTTTCAAATCTCTGCCCTCCTCAGATTTCCCTGCTCCCCTGCCCCACTCATTTAAACTTCTTTTCTCCTTCCTCATGCTCAACAGGTGATCTTGTCTCCTGCTTGACCAAGCATTGGACGAATACAACTTTCACTACCAAATCTCTAGGCATACCTACGTCTGTACCCATCTGTCTTTCCTCTTTGTTAGGATAAAAGAAGGTTCATTCTTTCTCCAGGGCCAGCCTGTCTACCTGTTCTCTGGATCCAATGTTCTCCATCTTTTCAAAGACCTCATACTATTAGTAATCCTGTGCCCTTCTCATACTCAATCTCTCTGTCTATACTTGCTCCTCAGCATTTAAAAACAGTTGTCTTCCTTCCCCTTTCCAGTCAAATTTTCTCTGCATTTTCTGCTGTTTCATCTGCATTTTCTCTTCCTCTTCTTGATAGCTCAGTATCTTTTCCCCAGCACTCTATGCTCTTCGCTTCCATGACACCACACTCTCATGTTTTTCTCCTCTCAGTTTACTTCTTAGCCTCCTTTGCTGGCTTCACTTCTATTCATTATTAAGTCTTACAGTTTATAGTTTTCTGTGTGAAATCCTCTTCTCATTCTGCTCTCTTCCTAAGTAATCATATTCACTCACAAAACTTGTTACACTCCATATGCTGATGACTTCAAAATGTGTATCTTTTAAGCAGACTCTTCTCTTATTTCTTGTGTATTGCTGTATCTCTAGGCCTTACATACTGTCTTTCACTTAGTAGATGTTCAATAAATGTTTCCTTTTGACTGACTGATTGAATAAATAAACTTTATAGTGATTCAGTGTGATTCATTTTAACAGACCAAGACCAAATGCTTTGTATCTCCAGGCCTAGCACGTAGTAGGTACTCAGTAAATGCTTTAGAAATGACAGATTGAGTAAGAAATAAGCACCACAATAAAATAAAATTTCTTAGTGGGATGAATTAGTGAATGAAAAAACTTTGTGGTATTCATTATAGCCAATCAAGACCAAAGACTTCTTTATTCTCTTTAACAATGCAACTGAGTATAATTTATACTAAAATTTGCCTTAAGAGAGATAGTCGTTCTTTAACAGATCAAGTAAAAGTATGTTTGGAATGTTGCCTGCATACAATGTGTGAAATGTAAGAGTAGTGGGGGGAAAAAAGATAATCACTTATCAGATCTAGCATATACACAATAGTTGTGGGCACAGGCTATGGACTAGCACTGCTTGGGAGGATATTCAAAATCTATTATAGGTATATGACCTAGGGCACAGTTTCCTCATCTGTGAAATGGAGATAATTGCTGTGCTTATCTCATAGGGCGGTTGTGAATATTAAATGAGATAATACTTGTAAAGCACTTAACACAGGACCCGACACAAAATAATCATTTAATATCCATTAGTTATTATTAATGGTGTTCTATTTTGATCCAATTGGTATAGATGCTAGCCAAAGATGTACTGTAGATGAGTAATTGCTAAATCTGGCTGCTTATCAGAATCACTTGAGCTTTTTAAGACTACTGAATCACCCTGGGAGTGGGGAGGGAAGACTATGTATTTTTAAAAGCTCCCTAGGTGATTATGAGCATCATCTACATTGGGCAGTTATAGTAGAATTGTCTCTAGAAATCATCTGAGTATGAGATATAATTAAGAAAAATGTTTCTGGATGTGAAGGAAAAGGCGACAGAAATGATATCTGTGAAAAGCCAATTGTATATAACCTTTGGAATAAATGGTCGTAGTTGTGCTGATTGGCCAAGATCAGGCCATAATGAAAGTGGAACAAGCACAGCTGAGCCATTTTCAAGATTTCCCCAAATGAAAAGAGAAGCAGAGAAACTGAGCTGGTAACAGCTGCCAAAATTAATTTGGAGAAGCCACGTGGGATGGGAAAAGCATTAAAAGAACCTCAGAAAGAGCTGGTAGAAAAATAAAGATGAAGTTTTAGGTATTGGAGAAAGAAAGATTAGAGGAAAATAAAGTAGCTGGGATGAGCAAGAAGTGCTATAGGAAAATATCAGGAGAAGATAATTCTTGCTGAGAAAAAGACATAAAGAACACATACCTCAGAAAGGAAAAGAGAAAAGATCTTAGAAAGGACAGTAAATACATTTTAAGAGATTAATAGCGAAAGGGCCAAAGAAAACACATACCTCAGAAAGGAAAAGAGAAAAGATCTTAGAAAGGACAGTAAACACATTTTAAGAGATTAATAGCGAAAGGGCCAAAGAAAACAAGGATAATTGGCCTGTTATGGATGGACTCCAAATGCCAGAGAAACAAGTAGAAAGGGAGGGGTAAAATAAAGCCTAAGGCAATGAAGGTAATAGAGGAAACAAGGGGAAACAGATGGAGTTCAAAAGAAATCTTGAAGGATAATTAAAATTGTACAAATATGGGTAAAGTACAATGTAAGGTAGGAGAGTTTGTAGTACAAAGAGTGTGGGGCATAAAAGTCTAGATTGTCATTCAGCAAACATTTATTCAGTGTTTATAGGTGTCAGGTACTATACTGGATGTCAGACACACGGGGATGAACGACACAGTTCCTGTTCTCATGGAATTCTCATTTCTGATCAATGTGGAGGACAGAAAAAAATAAGGTTCCATCTCAGGAGGGAGGTGCAATAAAAAAAAAAAGGAAAGAAACAAGGTGACATTTTTATTGGAAATAGGACTATATCTGATTAAAAAGTTTTGTTTTTTAGATTACTGAGTATGAGACTCTTCCTCGTAGACTCTGGAGTCAGGCATGGCGTTTTGAGCATTGTGGATTTTTTAAGGATATATTGAGATCTGGGTTGGAGTCTGTCTGACCATACATGAAAATTAGACAAGGCTGTGTTTGTGATTGTGTTTGTCTGTCTACCTACCTATGTATCTATCTATTAATATCTGTACACACCTATCTCTCATCCCAAAGGAAATTTGAAAGAGAAAATAGTTATTTGATATCTCTCTTGGATATTGCAAATAAAGGTATCTTGGGAAAAATTTGAAAGTAATCAAAAAATGGCCTATGAAGTCAGACAATGAGAATCCTTTTATAAAATAAGTTTTAAACAGTATTTCTTAAGAGTTTATGTGCTGTTACCTTCTGGAATATACTTAGAAAAAAAGGGAAAGTATTCCTATAGCATTGCCAGTTCAACAGAGTATATGTGGCAAGATGAAGATAATCTTTTTTTCCAATCATGCAGTAGTAAGAATTCAAATTAATTTCTCAACGGCAAGGAAGTTTGGGCACAGTCATTTGGAAGATAAGTAAATTCCTATTGGAACACAAGGGAATTAAAACTATGAAGAGGAATAATTAGAAGTTGAGATTCCTTTTGAAGGTGACAGGAAGGTGGGGATACTGAAAGAAACGAAGGCTCACAGAGGAAGGGTTAAAGCCAAAAGAATTAAAGAACTAAACAGACCTAGCTGTGTGCAGAAATGATTAATGAAAAGGAAGTGATAAATAAAAGGAAACAAAAAACCCCACAAGATTGAAGAAATTGGAGCAAATATTAAAAATATAAAACCAAATGGGAGAAGTCTTTATAAATAGACTCAACCTGGTAGAAAACATAAGATTAAGATTAGATTTTGCAGAGAGAATACAAAGGAGCATCATGATAGGTGAAAACACATTCAGATTTTCTTAAAAGGGCAATGTTGAATGTTGGAACAATTCTTTGTCAGATAGTTTCAGTAACTATTAATAGATAAGAATTTTGGAAGTGAGCTAATCGTATGGAGGGAAGGGAGATCAGATGGCTGTATTATTGTAGTGTCAAAAAGATGAACAGGCTGGGTGTGGTGGCTCACGCTTGTAATCTCAGCACTTTGGGAGGCCGAGGCAGGAGGATACTTGAGACCAGGAGTTTAAGACCAGCCTGGGCAACATAGTGAGATCCTGTCTCTACAAAAAAATTAAAAAATTAGCTAGCCGCAGTGGTGTGCACCAGTAGTTCCAGCTACTCAGGAGGCTGAGGCAGGAGGATCGCTTGAACCCAGGAGTTTGAGGTTCCTGTGAGTTAGGCTGACGCCAAGGCACTCTAGCCCGGGCAACAGAGTGAGACTCTGTCTCAAAAAAAAAAAAAAATTGCTGAAGAGGAAAGGGTTTAATGGCCTGGCACCAAGGCTATGTAAAATTATTGAGCAAATCCTTGGCACCTCTGTTCAAAGGCGTACAGAAGGTGAGATGACTAGCACAGTGAAACTAGTGTTAATAGGAAGTGAGAGTAATTGGGAACTGATGCCTACTGACAGTACTAAACACTGAATGTAAGGTTTTTGTTGGAATCCTGCTGCAAAGATTGACAGGAGTAATAGAGAACATGAGAATAATAGAGGAACAGGAATAATAACATGCCAAATGAATGGGGTAGGAAATAAATTTATTATGCTTTATGCTTAGACTAAGAAAAGTCTTTTATTTAGAGAAGCTATGATTTCCTCTTTAATACCATGTAAAATATATTGTTCCAGAGCAGCTTTTGTTATGTGAGGACTTTATATATGAGCCATTGGCATCAACATCTCTATTCTTTATTAAGGAAGATTGGAGAGAAAATTAAAGTGATAAGAAGAATAAAGCAATACTGCCCATATAATCCTTTACTATTTTGTAGTCTGTAGATTGAATGTTTCTTCCTCCATTAAAAATTTTTTAATGTGTATAAAGGTATAAAAGAGACAGTCCAGGGAAGCTGAGGCTGCTCATAGCCTAGTATTCAAGAATAGCATCCCTCTAGCAATTTCTGAAGTAGATTTAAAATAAAGAGTACAGAGAAGGTGGGATAGATCATAAAAATGGATAAAAAACCAAAGTAATGCAAACTTATTTAAAACAAGAATAAAAAGAATGGGTATGTTCTTTAGAAGGGCAAAAAATTCAAAAAGAAATTGGATCATGAAAATAAAGGAAGTGGGAAGTAAACATAGACTAATTGGAAGTTATTAGAGAACAGTTCTTAATTACCAACTGATCAAATACTGTAGTTGTTGGTATCAGTTTTTTCTGCTGTCCTGATAGCTTTCCATCAGTGATCTCATTCCCATGTCTTTGATTACCATTTATATGTGAATGGCTCTCAAATCATTGCCTAAGCTCCAGACCCCTATGTCCAACTGCCTATTTGAAAATCTCTTCTTGGGTATGTCACAAATGCCTCAAATTCAACAGGTCCATATCTGAAAATGTCATTTCTCTGCTTCTCTGTTCTACTCCAAGTCTGTTTCTCTTCCTGTATTTCCCCATTATGGAGAATTGTATTCTTAATCACTCAGTCACCCTATTTAGAAATCTAACCATCCTCCTTGATGTTTCTTTTTTTTACCTCTGTATCTGATCAGTCAGCAAGACTATTCATTCTTCCCCTTTAATATCATATACCAATCATATAGTAATATCGCTCTGTTCTTATTCTATTAATTTAGAACAGTAGTTGGCAGGCTTTTAGACAATATGTAAATGAATCAGTGTGCCTGTTTTCTCATAAAACCTTATTTATAGATACCAAAATTTAAATTTTGTATAATCCATATGCCACAAAATCTTTCGATTTTTCATCTCAACAATTTAAAAAAATGTTACAACCATCTGTAGCCTGCCATTTCCACAAAAGCAGACTCATAAGTCGTAGTTTGCCAACCCCTGGTTTATAGACCAACATTTTTCCTCACCCATATTATAATATGACAACAGTCTCCTAGCTGGTTTCCCTCCCTCTAATCTTTCCCTGTCTGGTCTCCTCTTTACGCTGTGGCCAGATTAACTTCAAAATCACAAATTGGATTTCACTACCTTGCTTTAAAGTCCTTTAAAGATTGATCATAGCCTGTGGGATGAATCCACATTCCTTGTTAAGACCCTTCATAATATGGACCTTGCTTACCTTTTTAGCTATATTTCTTACCACTTACCCCTAATTCTCTGTTCTAGGTACTTCTTAGGATGTTCAGTGTTTTTCACATTTAAGTTTTGACACATGCCTTGAATGCCTTTCCTCCTTACTTTCTCCCTACTTCCACCTGGCTAAACACTACTTTTCCTGTAGGACTCATTCCAGCCATCACCATCATCTCTAGAAGCTTCCCTCACTTCCCCAAGACTGGATTAAAGTGCTTCTATTAAGTTCTTCCATCATTTTTGTAGAAACCAATGATAGCATTTATTTTACTGTATTATAATTGTCTGTTTACTTGACTCTGTCTCCTAAATAATAAGTTCCTTGAGTATATAGTGTTTGTTCATTGTTTTGTCCCCAGTTTCCTGTATGGCATCCCCTACTATCCTCAGCATTAAAAATTTTTTTTCTTTTATATTTTAAAAATTGAGAATTCATATGCCATAAAATTCACCCTTTTAAAGTGTAGAATTTAGTGGTTTTTGGTGTATTCACAGTGTTGTGCCGCCATCAGCAGTCTCTAATTCCAGAACATTTCTATATTCCAAACAGAAAAAGAAACCCTATGCCCAGTAAGAAGTCACTCCTCATTCCTTCCTTCCTTCCAGCCCCTAGAAACTACCAATCTCTAAGGATTTGCCTATTCCATACATTTCATGTATTAATAAATGGAATCATATACTATTTGTCCTTTTGAGACTGGCTTGTTTCATTTAGCATATGTAATATTTTCAGAGTTCATCCATGTTGTATTATGTACTAGTATATCATTCTTTTTTTGTCACTGAATATCAGCATTATACTTTAAACTTCATTGTTCAAAGCTCTCAGACCTCTAGGGGAAAAGGAAGAGGGACCCCTAGACCCCTGTTCCTGCTTAACTAGAACAGTTCTGCTTTCATCTTTTATTTGTTTATGGATAAGGTTTCTTTTTAAATTTGAAAGTCACTAGCTGTCAGATTGAAGAATAGATCTACCTGGGGCTAAAGAATCCACCGTAGTCTTTTTACTCCATACTTTCCCATTCTTCTTTCCCCTGTATCATGTGTTTCAGTCAAATATAATAGTACCTTGGTGGAGTCTTCATGTATATCTCATGCATTCTTGCCACTGTACCTTTTCTTATGTCATCTTCTCTATCTGAAATGCCCTTTTCCCACCTGTTTAAAGTTTTACTAGCCTTCAGTGCCTAATTTAGATGTAATCCCTTCCATGAAGCTTTCCCTGATCTATGAATTCCTATTGTAATTATACTGCTTTAGATGGTACCTTTAAACATTTTCTTAATTGTTTTAAATTTATACTCTCCCATCAGTATCTTGGCACTAGGATGGTGGGGTGAGGCAGATGGGTATAACTATAAAGGATAAGCATAAGGGAGATTTTTGTGATGATAAAATAGTTCTGTATATTGATTGTGATGGTGTTATAGGAATCTATACATAATGATAAAATGTCAGCTTTCTGGTTTTGATGTTGTACTATAGTTATGTAAGATGTGCCCATTGGGAGAAATTGTGTGAAGGGTATATGGGACCACTCTGCCATCTTTGCAATTCCCTGTGAATCTATAATTACTACAAAATAAAGTTTTAAAAATGTTCTTTAGAGATTGAGGTGGTATTTATCATAATCATTTTGCCACTGATGGTGTTGCTTCTGATCAATATGAATCTGTCTGTGCCTTTCAAAGTAAAATTACCTTGAGGTAAGCAAGAGAACCCATTTGTAGTGATATTTTATTAATAGTTACATTTTACAATTAGGTGAAATTTGTCTAAAGCAAGAACTAAGATACAGTGGTTCTTTGTGTGTGATGTTCTGGCTTATCCAAGGCCTTGTTTTAATTTTTAAATTGAG
The DNA here is from genome assembly GCA_963574885.1 of Lepilemur ruficaudatus. Classification (NCBI taxonomy): domain Eukaryota; kingdom Metazoa; phylum Chordata; class Mammalia; order Primates; family Lepilemuridae; genus Lepilemur; species Lepilemur ruficaudatus. Next base: position 40,868 of record CAUYRT010040287.1, read on the forward strand.
TGATAAGCTTTAATATCAGTTATGTTTTGGTACACTTTTGAGTTCTTTGTGTTCTTGTATACAGTCTTCTAAAGGACAGAGGACAGTGACCACAGCTTTGAGTTTTGGAAAAAAAATCATTATGTGATGTTCAACTCAAACTTTTGAAAGTTGTTACACTGTATATCACGTAAAAGGAATATTCTTGTGCAAATTTAAAATAAACATTACAAAATCAGAATTTACCTCTGATTTTCTTTGGAAGGAGATGGGGTATAAATAATCAGAGTTTTTCATTTGTGTTTACGATGAAGCTCAAAGTGAATATGAGCAAGAAAAAAGTAAATATGAGCAAAACTACATTTTTTTTAGTAAAATGAAAACTTAATTTTTTTTCAGGTTAAACTACAGAACAACATATCATATCAGATGGCAGACATACATCATTTAAAGGGTAAGAAACTTAATTACAGATGAAAGATAAACAAGGATCACTAAATGTCTAACATCCTTGAAAATTAAGAAATAGTAAATTAGCTTAATGAATTAAAATTTTCTGAACAAAGATCCTCTGATGGCAAAACATGTATCTTTTTGTCTTTAGATATAATAAAAATTATTTAGTATTGCTTTATATATAATAAATGTAAGTTAAAATTTGAGGTCTATATCTTAATCTTGTGCTGTAGAAAGATTCTATGCAGTAAAATTTTCTTAAAAGAATTCTCAAAGAAAATTGAGCTGTAACTTCAGAGGCCATCAAATTTGTAGGGAAACGGTGAGACGTGTTCCATCTATACTGTGTCCAGTCTGCTAAAATAATCCATTCAGATCTAGGGATGCTTTGGACAGGTCTTCTAAACATAATGTTTTAGATACCTTGGGAAAAGAAAGAAACCTGGAAGATAGATAAATATATAATAAATAAATAACAAATATAAAAATATACACACAATTTTACTTGGATGAAGTGTTAGGAGGTGACTACAGCTTTTATGGAAACAAATAGCTCTAAACTCTGCATTGCTGGCCTTTGTTTGGAGTTTGGGATCTGAGGATCAACCCTCTTGTCCTCATAGCCTTTAGTTATAACACTCTATACTTTAAAACTTTGTTTACATTGGCTATAAATTTATGTGGGTAATACATGCTCTCTAATTTCATAAATATCCCCTTATTCTGTTATCATTTTGAGCCTTTCTAGATAGAATTAGATAATCTATTTTTGTCATTGACTTAAAATAGCCAACCGTAGCTGGCTTTGTAATGTAGTAAAGTTTTACTCCTTACCTAGCTAAAACATTTGGAATTATTTGTGTGTTGTAACCCTAAAATAAGAGTTGTTAATTTTTTTACTATCTGTGATTTAGAACAACTTAGACTTTCTTTTAGAAATGCTTTGTAGGTGGTCACAGTGGTTTTTGTTGCCTTTTTGTCCATGTTTCACTCTTTTTGACTCACAGGAATATGTTAGGATGCCACAGAAGATGCCACAGTCAGTGCTGCTTCCAGCTTGCAGTATTTACAAATGATTCCACTTGTCATCAAAGTATATTTATTAGTAAATAGTAAAACATCAGTTGAATAAGCAGTCTGTGGCTTCTCTTAATATATGTCAATGAAAATGACAAAAAATATGACTGAGTAAGAATCTTTATTGTACGGTGTATGTTGAAGTGAAATTTTGTATGATACTCTACAGCAGAGAAAAAGGCTTTGATTTGTATATATAGCTATACAACTTTTAGTTTTAGTGCACTTACTGAAGCTTGGGCTCTTAAGATTGAATTTCTTTCTTTCTTTTTTTTTTTTTTTTTTGAGACAGAGTCTCACTCTCTTGCCCGGGCTAGAGTGAGTGCCGTGGCGTCAGCTTAGCTCACAGCAACCTCAAACTCCTGGGCTCAAGCGATCCTTCTGCCTCAGCCTCCCGAGTAGCTGGGACTACAGGCATGTGCCACCATGCCCGGCTAATTTTTTTTATATATATATCTTTAGTTAGCCAATTAATTTCTTTCTTTCTATTTATAGTAGAGACGGGGTCTCACTCTTGCTCAGGCTGGTTTCGAACTCCTGACCTCCAGCGATCCGCCCGCCTCGGCCTCCCAGAGTGCTAGGATTACAGGCGTGAGCCACCGCGCCCGGCTAGTTTATTTTGCTCATAGTTCTAGAGTCTGGGAAGCCCAAGGTCAAGGGACCTACATGGGCCAAGGGCCTTTATGCTTCTAGATCAGAAGGTGGAAGGGTAAGGGAGAGGGAAGGGAGGGAAGGGCTGAACTCATCCTTTTATCAGGAACTTACTTGCATAATAACTAAACTACTCCACAATAACAGCATTAATCCATTAGTGAAGGCAGAGCCCTCACAACCCAATCACCTCTTAAAAGCCCCACCTCCTAACACTGCTGCATTGGGGGTTACATTTCCAACACATGAATCTGGGGGGACACATTCAAACCAAAGCATACAGTCATCTAATTTTTTACAATGATGTCAAAGGAATCTACTAGGAAAAGAACAGTCTTTTCAATAAATGGTAACAGAATAATTGGATAGAATAATTGGATATCCATATGGAAGGGAGGAAAAAAGAAGACCATCAGTCCTTATCTCATACCATACACAAAAATTAATTTGAGATTGATCCTAGACTGAAATATAAAAATAAAAGCCCTAAAGCTTCAGAAAACATGTATCTGACAAAGGACTGGTCTCCAGGATATATGAAGAACTCCTAAAATTTAATAATATACATATACAAATATATAGGCAAATATTTGCTTAGACACTTCACAAAAGAATATGTACTGATGTCAAAAAGCACATAAAAAAGTACTTATTATTAGTCATCAGGGAAATGCAAATTTAAGAAACAATGAAATAATACATATCCACTGGTATGGCTAAAATTAAAAAGACTGACAATAATCCAATGTTGACAAGGATTTGGGGCAATCAGAACTCTCATATATTGTTGGTGTGACTGTAAAATTGTATAACCACTTTAGCAAAAGGTCTGGCAGTTTCTTATAAAACTAAATGTACACCTACCCTATGATCTAGCAAGTAAGTCTTCCTAGATATTGCCCAAGAGAAATGAAAATATATGTCTACAAAAAGACTTGTACGCAAATGTTCATGGCAGCTTTGCTTTTAATAGTTCAAACTTGAAACAACCCAAGTGTCCATCAATAAAAGAATGGATACGCAAACTATTTATTCATATAATGGACTACAACTTAACAACAGAAGGATTGAGCTACTTAATACACACTACGAAATGCATGAATCTCAAAAACATGCTGAGTGAAAGAAGCCTCACATAAAAGAGTGCATATTGTATGATTCCATTTATATAAAGTTCTAGAATGGGCAAATATCATCTATAGTGGAAAATAATCAGAACACTGGTTTCCTGTTGGAGGGGAAGGTGAGAGATGGAGACAGGGTTTGCCTGGGAACAAGCATAAAGGAACTTTTGGAGTGATGGCAACATTCTGTATCTTGACGGGGGGTTTGCATTCATCAAAATTCAGTGGATGCATGCTTAGGATTTGTGCATTTCATTGTGTGTTAATTTTACATGGAAAGAAAAGCTTTAGACAGATACTGAATTCTAAGTAGTAATATACATGCCAAAGTATACAGAGGTAGTGTACAGATGTCTTCAATTTAGTTTGAAACGCATCAAAAAATAAGACGGGTTGATATAGGTGATAAAACAAGTATGGTAAAATATAAATCGTAGAATCTAGGCTACGGTATACAAATAATGCACCATAAAATTCTTCTAAGTTTGCTGAACATTTGAAATTTTTCGTGGTAAAGCCATTTTAAAAATTAAAATTATATACATAGCAATGTTGATATCCCTTTGAGATAATTAAAAGGGATTTTCCCCAACAAGTACAATACTTGTATATTGATCTGAAACTCAATATAAAATAATTAAGCAGGTCTAATTCATCAGGCACTCATTAATTCATTCAAACATTTAACATTTATTCAGCATCTATTACTTGCCACGCACTTGAAAGGAAGCAAAAATGCAAGAGTCCACTCAATATATAATTATCTACTTTCATCACAGTCACCTACTTGGAAAGGAATGCTTTGGGGAACTGACAGATGATGAGAAAACCTTTCATTCACAGCTATTTTTCAGTGTTATATTTTGCCCATTAAAGAAGCCATTTTCAACATGGAAAATCAATACTGTTAAATCAGAAATAATTGCACAAATGCTTGTGTCAATTTTAAATTATTCCCTGAATATATTTTCAGCCTTGGAAGCAGAAAAATTCAGACTTAAAGAGAGGGCCTCACTAACATAAAATGTGATTTTTAAAACGTTGGTATTACGCTGACAGATTGAGAGGGCTCTAAATGTCATTTCCTCACAAGAAGCTATTATGCACAGTGCTTGCACAGGGCTGGAGGAACTAGCAACACGAGGGGGGAAGAAAAAGCTTTCCAAGGCGAAAGGGCTGCTTATTTCAGAGCTAAACCTTAAATTGCCACGCCTCAGGGTCGTGACCAGGAAAATGAGAGCCAGCCAACGCCTCTGCCTAATAATACATCTTGTTTCCTTGAGTGACATTGGATTTATTAGATACATGCTTTTAAATGCATGATTTTCCAGTGTAATTCAAGTTACATCTTAAGGTGAAACACAAACACTGCGTTTCTGTATAGAAATATAATCTGGTCTATGAATCTACTGCTTCTCTTGGACACAAAAAGCAACGTTTTAAGATGGGAATCAGAAAGAATCCCAGTAATGTACTGCTCTAATTCACATTATGCCGCTAAATGTGGCTCTCGGTAATTTAAATGTTAGAAAATAAAGAGTGAGACAGAGGCTGAGAATCTGCCCACCAGAGAACTTGAAGCGCTGCCTGATGCTCTCACCCTCAAGAAGCACTGGACGCTTTGAAATGTACTTGGACTTCATGACTCACTTTCCCCTCTTTTGCCCTGGGGATTATCTCACTTCCTGTTTTGTCCAAATTAGCCATCAAAACTTCTACTATTTGAAAGCCTGGCCAAAACATCTTCTTTTCCTTCAAGGGCCTGGAGGAGGGTTCTCTTGAATTTTATCTTCTTCATCTTTCCTTTAATCTCTCCTCTCTTCGGCAAGTAAGAGGGAAGCTTTGAAGGGGAAAGAAGTCACAAAAATTGCTATTTTATAGATAGAAATGGAACTGGGGAGAGACACTTGTGAGCATTTGCTTTAGAGGTGAAGCAGGTGTTGGGGAGAGTGACAATTCTGGATTCTCTAAATTTGAATTTTGAGTATTTTCATCTTGTAGGGGCTGAAGCCACTAAATGTCCTTCTCTCCCTGTCACTTCTGCAAAATACTGCCCAGTGTCTACACAGTATGAGCCCAGAAATCAGCTTTCATCTCTCTCAGTTCATCAAGGTGCCTGCCAACAAAGAGAATAATAATTAAAAGTACACTATAGCTGGCGCGGTGGCTTACGCCTGTAATCCCAGCACTTTGGGAGGCTGAGATGAGAGGATGGCTTGAAGCCAGGAGTTCAAGACCAGCCTGAGCAAGACTGAGACCCTGTCTCTACTAAAAATAGAAAAATTAGGCACGGTGGTGCGTGCCTGTAGTCCTAGCTGCTCTGGAGGCTGAGAGGGGAGGATCACTTGAGCCTAGGAGTTTGAGGCTGCAGTAAGCTATGATCATGCCACTGCACTCCAGTCTGGGTGACAGAGACCCTGTATCAAAAAAAAAAAAGTATGCTACAGAGTTGTACCCTAACCACTCCCCAATGCATCTCTCTCTCTCTCTCTCTCTCTCTCTCTCTCACACACACACACACACACACACACACGCAAAGATGCTTTTCCTATATTCGTCCCAAGGGCGTCACCACATCACTGGTTCTAGAATGTGAGTAGAAACCATAAACTAAGATGTTGCTCCATGACACAAAAGCAAAAATCAGGCTCAGAACTTAAAAGTTCCATTTATTTTAATGTGGTTCTTAAATCTCTATCTGGTCTGGTAGCTCACAAAGTGTTGACACTTTGTGTCTCAAGTCACAGGACAACAGGACATAGGAAAAAGTCATAGGACAAATGCCCTTCATTCCTATCAGTTCCCCTACAGTTCATATCCTGAAACTGACTCAGGCAACTGGTCCTTACTTTATCCACTGCTCTCATTTCTCCAGATGGCTCTCTTGAAATTCCCTGAACAGGGAGAAAGTATCTTTCCTATTCAGTATCACCTCAAAACAGGTGTGGACTAAATTAACTAGCTTTCTCCCCAAGCTTAATTCAGCTATTGAGCCAATCCAAAACTCTTTATATTACCCTTAGTTCTTGCTTACTCTGCTGTCTTTCCTCCCAAACCATTCCTAGTGTTCTTACAATTTTTATGTATGAACTCATTTCTATTCTTTTTGTAGCACCTCAAAAAGCCATACTAAGGGTTTACTTTGGAAATCTATGGGTTTGTCTCAGCCACCGCTCAATGAGAAAAACAATCAAATTCTTCCCTCACTATTGGTTGAAAATGCAAGAGATGACATTTGTTTTTACAAACAATACTTTCATCTCATAATTGCTGCTTTCATAAGGATTCTTTTTGGTCTCAAGTGACCAAAACCTAGTTCAAATTTACTTAAACATGAGAAGGAATTTTTTTGGCTTCTTTCATTGACCAATCCAAGAGTCATCTGGCAAGAGCCAAGAAATGAGTCTCTTTCCATTTCCTGGCCCTTTCTTCTTCTATGTTGGTTTTATTCCCTAGCAGTCCCTTCCCCACCCTCTCCATGTGGTGACAAAGATGATCACCAACGGTTCTGGGATCAAATCCTAACTGCTTAGCCCTACCATGTGACAGAGACATGCATTTCCAGCAGCCCAGCAAAAAACCCAAGGAAAGTAATGGAGATCAGCAGGCAAGGGTTGCCTGTGGTCCCCATGCCCCAGACAATAGCCCTACACTCTGCATTTCTTCATCTGGCCTCAGCAGAGCAGCTGAGCTTTAAGTCAGGCCAGGTAGAATACTGTAGCTAGAAGGATAGCAGGTTCAAAGATACCAGCTCTGACTTCCTGTGGGACTCACTTTATCCCATCAGCCTGCTTTTGGGAGGGCACAAAAAAAATCCCACTGCTCTAGCAATGGGCAGGTTCCAATTGAAGAGTCTAGGGATGAACCTTCACAATGGTGAGACCTAGGGAACATTGGTGCAAACAGCTGTGACTTTCTGTAAACAATGGCCTCTCCTTTGTTCTCTAACCCAGAGGAGTGAGTAGCCATGAAGATTTCAGACAAAGCAAAAATGACTGTGTGCAAGCCCCTGGGGACTTGCAGTTCTCCCAGGTTACACCATGCAAGCAGTCAGAGAGACAAGGTGCCCACACAAGATTATCTGGAATGAGGTTTGATGATGGCGGCAGTTATTTATTTAATTCAAATCTCTTTTATGCTTTGCTTTAAGTTCTAAAGTTCTGAATCAAATTTTGTGATTTTCATTTAAACATAGGATGTTGGTTTTAAGATAATTATCCCTGAAATTGTATTAAAATAATGCAGCTATAAGGAGCATTACTTTCAAGACCTCAATTTAAAATTAAATGCCCACCTTCTAGATTTTAATGCATCATAAGCCACCAATTTCATAAAATTGCATCCACTTTGCAAACCTTATATTGCCCCATGGAAGCAGCCCTTTGAAAAGGAATGAGGTATTTGATTCTCTAATGTCTCCATTTAGCCAATTATAGGCAGGTTTTCATACATCATTCCCTTAAAATATCATAAAAGCACTTTCTAGTATGGTTCTAGTATGGGTGGGAAATGTTAAAGGCATTAATTTCATTGAACTACAGGAAAATTTCAGATGAGAAGATGATAAGAAGATAAGAAAAATGAGACATTTTCCTCCCGCTTAACACGGGCTCAACTGCATTGAAACAGCTAAAATTTTGACAAAAGAGATAACCTCTGTCTTTAAGAAAAGCTACATATAAAGATTAATTATTGTAGGAGTGAAAGATAGTTTTTGCTTCAAATAAAACATATAAACTAATCAAGGTATACATATATTGAGATATTCATATCAGAGTGACCATTAAAAACTCATTATTTCTAAACAATGAGAGGAAACTAACCTCTAAATTTCGCCCATTTTCATAACGTTGAAGAGCTTCAGGCTTAATAAATTCAAAAAAGGTAGAAATTGAGGGAAAGACAAAACGTTGATTTAAATAAGAATTGTCATCATATAAGACAGAGAAAATGAAAATAAGGATAAGATTCTAAATTCTTTTATTTCCTAAAAATATTTCCTCTATCTTTCTTAAACCCTGGTTTGATGTCCATATATGAGAATGTGATAGCCAGTCTCCAAAACGATCCCACAGTAATCCCTGTGTCCTAGTTCATGCCCTTGTATAGTCCTCTCCCACACCGAATAGGGCTGACCTGTGTAACCAAGAAGATATTGCAGAAATGATGGAGTGTGACATTGAAAGGCTGGGTCATAAAGACACTGTGGCTTCTTTCTTGCACTCTCTTTGATCGCTCACTCTGGGAAAAGCCAGCTGCCATGTGATCACAACACTCAAGTAGCAATTGGAGGGGCCCATGTGGCAAGGAACGGGGAGGCCTGCCGCCAATAGCCATGGGAGTGAACTCTCTTGGAAGTGAATCTTCTAGCCACGGTCAAGCCTGCAGATGGCTGCAGCCCCAACTGACATCTTCACTGAAATCTTATGAGAGGCTCTGAGGCAGAACTATACAGCCAAGATGCTCCCAAATTCTCAACTCACAGAAATCATGAGATAATAAATGTTTGTTGTTTTAAGTCACTAAATTTTGGACTAATTTGTTATGAATAACAGAAAACTAATACAGAGGATTTCAGTATAGTTTAGGTCTATAAATGGCATAGAAACCTTTTGTTAAAATCAACTGATGAATTGTTAACTAGATGGATGACGTTCTTCCTGTCCAGGGATCTTTGATGGTTGTCACATAGGACTCCAGCTTACGAAAGTCCTGTTAAGAACAGTTACAACTTCAAAAACAAATCAGAATTCCTTAATAATCCTTCACAGAGCATTCCAATTGTTTTATTACCACAAATAGTACATTAGTAGAGAGGTTTTCCTATAGCTGGACTAAGCATTACTTGTTGTAGATGATAAAATTGAGGTTTATATTTTGTTTATGCAAGAAATACCATTTTCTAAAAGTTGTCTGGAAAACACTTAGGGTAATTGGTGGTGGTGGTGGCACCATAGCCATTAAAGATCATTTGGAACTACCTAAAATGTTTTCATTTTCTTTGATTATCATTAATTCAATCAGAAAAGACTCAGTAAAACAGTTAAATCCAAGCATAGACTTTCGAACCCCTAAAATAAGCATGGCTCTGTAAAAAAAATATTAAAAAGATAAATATAAAATGGAGTCTGGATGAATAGGTGGAACACAGAGAATTTTTAGGGCCATGAAACTATTCTGTATGAATATACTACACGGTACTATAATGGTAAATATTTGTCATTATACCTTTGTCAAAACCCATAGAATGCACCACGCAGAGTTGCACCTAATGTAAACCACCAACTTTGGGTGATAATGATGTGTTGGTTCATCTATCATAACAAATGTACCACCCTGGTGAGCGATGTGGATGGTTAAGAGGCAGTGGGAAGGGAAGGGGGGACATGGGAACTCTCTGTACTTTCCATTCAATTTTGCTGTGAACCCAAAACTGCTCTAAAAACTAAAGTCTATTAATAAGAACAGGAAACAGTCTCTGCCATCCAGAAACCTTAATTATTTGTTCAACAGCTAGTCACTTAGTTTTTCTTTTTCCATCCTTTTACTTTCCACCTTTCTGCATCTTTATGCTTTATATGTGTCTCTTAAAAACAGCACATAGCTAGATTTTGGTTTTTATTTAACTTTAGAGGCTCTGTCTTTAATGAGAACTTTTGAGAACCATTTATATTTATTGTTACTACAGATATATGTGGATTTCTTTTCATTATTTTGAATGTTCTATGTCCCTATCTTTTTCTTTGCTTCCATTTTCATCTTTTTTTATTTTCCATTTATTTGGAAGATATACATCTTATTTCTATTCTTCTGCTAAAAGATTTTAATATATCTACTTGATTTTACTATTTGGAGTATAATCACATGTTTAGACTCCTCCTCAACAATTCAAGGTACTTAGAACCCTTTCACTCCATACAGACCCATCCCAATGTTCCATAACAGGTCATATAATATTTAATTCCATTTTATTGTAAACCCCATACCCCCCCCCCCCAAAAATAGCCATTACTCGTCTTATCGTGGGGTTTTTTAAACAGTCATTGGTTAAATTTACCAACCTGTCTACCAATCCTTTGTTCAACATGGCTTCTTAGATCCTTCCTTCTAGGCTTGATTTCCCTGTTATAGAAGTACATCCTTTAGTGTTAAGGGTTTGTGAACAGTCAACTCTCTTAGACATTATCAGGGAAAATCTTTATTTCACCTTTAGTGTTTATAGATAGCAGTACTATTTTTTAAAAACATTTTCTGGCTAGTCATTTGATTGTTCTTCCTTAATCTACATTATCCCTTTGACACTTAATTCTCCCTTATTCTTTTAATGTCATCCTTCCTGAACCCACACTGGCATGTGTTGAGCATTCTTATTTTATCCTTCACGTCCCTTTAACCTCTATTTCACAATTCCTCTTCTTTTTATCTACGTGAGCCGAATTCTGGGTAAATATTTAAATCTATATTCCAATTCCCTAATTATTTCTTTAGTTATGCCTTGTCAGTGGCTAAACTTGGCTCAGCTATGAATAACATTTATATAGTCAAATTATTGAGCTAAAATTGTAACGAAACTATCCCGATAAAATGAGTGTATAGGACTTGTTCGTGTGTGTAGAGGAGGTGAAGAGATCTAAAAGAGAGGTAAATCCTGATCTAGGATAGTGTAAAATAATTAGATACTGCCTGTAACTTAAAGAAATGAAGGTAGCAATATAAACATGTTATTTAAAGCTGTAAACACCAAAAAATTAAAAATTAACAAGTTAAAAATGTTGCCTCTAAGGAAGGAAAAGAGATTAAGTGGGGACAGGGAGAGGAGCTGGGAACCAATATTTATTCATGATAAGTCTTGGAAAGCATTTGACTCTTTAAATTATGCACAGGAATAACTCATAAAAAAAGAAAAACTAAAGGCCAGGCGCGGTGGCTCACGCCTGTAATCCTAGCAATCTGGGAGGCCGAGGCAGGCGGATTGCTCGAGGTCAGGAGTTCGAAACCAGCCTGAGCAAGAGCGAGACCTCGTCTCTACTAAAAATAGAAACAAATTAATTGGCCAACTAAAAATATATAGAAAAAATTAGCTTGGCAGGGTGGCGCATGCCTGTAGTCCCAGTTACTCGGGAGGCTGAGGCAGGAGGATTGCTTGAGCCCAGGAGTTTGAGGTTGCTGTGAGCTAGGCTGACGCCACAGCACTCTAGCCCGGGTAATAGAGTGAGACTCTGTCTCAAAAAACAAAAAACAAAAAAAAAAAGAAAAGAAAAACTAAATTAGAAAAAAGAGTGACTGAGTGGAAATGAAACTGTTGAGAAGAAATGTGCAAATTTAAAAATCAAATAACGAGCAGGACATGGTGGCGCATGCCTGTAGTCCCAGCTACTTGGAAGCCTGAGACAGGAGGATCACTTGAGGTAAAGAGTTCAAGGCTGTAGTGTGCTATAATTGGGCTGGTATATAGCCACTGCACTCAAGCCTGGGCAACACAGTGAGACCCTGTCTCCAAAAAATAAAAAAATCAGACAAAAATTAGCATGTTACCCCAGTTGTGATTTGGAACTATAATAAGAAGGTTAAATGATATTCTCTAGGTACTTGCAGTCAATTCGAAATTGTTGCTAACTATGAATCTTCGACCATTATTTTGCCATGTTGAAGTTTGTAAAAAGAAACCCCTAACCTACATTTGTTTCTGTATCCCTTGCTGTCATTTATAAAGTTTACAAAGTATAGAAGCACCAGTGGGAAAACGCATGTAAATAAAATGGCTTGATATTTTTAACTAGTGTAATTTGGAAAATGTTATTCTTTTTTAAAAAACGTTTTTCTCTTGGCAGGGCACAGTGGCTCAATCCTAGCACTTTGGGAGGCAGGAGAACCACTTGAGTTCAGAGTTCAAGATCAGCCTGAGCAAGAGTGAGACCCCCAACACTACAAAAAAAAAAGAAAAAAGAAAAATTAGTGAGGCATTGTAGGGCACACCTGTGGTCCCAGCTACTCGGGAGGCTGAGGCAGGAGGATCACTCGAGTCCAAGAGTTTGAGGTTGCTGTGAGCTATGATGATGCCACTGCACTCTAGCAGGGGCAACAAAGCAAGACCCTATCTCAAAAGAAAAAAAGAAAAAACTTTTTCTCCCTTTAGAAAAATAACATGGTTTCTAATTACAGCAGTAAATAATTACTTTTAATGGTATCATGACACAGTGGGAGACAACTGTCCACCATTAAATTGTTGTTTACCTGCCTGGTTAAGAAGACAACTTTCTGCCCATATTGGCAGAGTGGCTGATGGAGAAACAAGGTGGTAAACTCTGATAAGGCACCTGTTATGCTTTTCCTAGGGACTTGCTAGAGGTTTGTAAATGGGAAGCTGGTCAAGAAGTGAAAAAGTTCAAAGCATCACTATCCAAAAGAAATATAATGTGAGCCATATATGGAGTTGTAATTTTTATGGCATTCACATTAAAAAAGTAACAAGAAACAGGTGAACTTAATTTTACTATCACATTTGACTTAATCCAATATATCCCAAATATTATCATTGCACCATGTAATCCAACGGTCCCCCACCTTTTTGGCACCAGGGACCATTTTCATAGAAGACAATTTTTCCGTGGACTAGGGAGTGGGTGGATGGTTTCAGGATGACTCAAGTGCATTACATTTATTGTGCACTTTATTTCTATTATTATTACATTATAATATGTAATGAAATAATTATACAACTCACCATAGGTTGGGGACCTCTGATGTAATCAATAAAAAATTAATGAGACATTTTACATTTTTTGGTATGAATTATTCAAAATCTGATATATATTTTGCACTTAGCACATTTCAATTTGTGCTAGTCACATTTCAAATGTTCAACAACCACACAGGTGCTTAGAGTCTGCCATATTCCAGAGCACAGGTACAAATTATCACCTTTTATGATATGACTCAAAATTGAAGAAAGAGAATTTGCTATGGAATATGTCAGAAAAGCAGGAAAGACTGATCAGATGTGCCTCAGTTAGCATTTCAGACAAGAGGGCTTTCTTTTCTCTCTAAGTCCAAAAGTCCTGTTGATCAAGATTGACCTCTATCAGGAGTCAGCAAACTTTTCCCCTAAATGGCCAAATAGTAAATATTTTAGGCATCACAGACCACACAGTCTCTGAGACAACTAATCAATTCTGCTGTTGCAGCATAAGAACAGCCATACACAACACATTAAGCAAGTGAGCATGGCTACGTTTCAATAAAAATTTGTTTATAGACACTGAAATTTGAATTTTCTATGATTTTCACATCATAAAATTTTTTTCAGACATTTAAAAATGTAAAAACCATTCTGAGCTCATGAGGTCTAACAAAACAGGCTGTGGGTTAGATTTGGCCCATTGGCTGTTGTTTGCCAATCCCTAGAGGACGGGGATTAAGAAAGGGAGTCCTAACAGTGTTTTGAATACAGGATGTGGGAGATCAAAATACATAACCCCAGGCCGGGCGCGGTGGCTCACTCCTGTAATCCTAGCACTCTGGGAGGCCGAAGCGGGTGGATTGCTCAAGGTCAGGAGTTCGAAACCAGCCTGAGCAAGAGCAAGACCCTGTCTCTACTAATAATAGAAAGAAATTAATTGGCCAACTAAATATATATAGAAAAAATTAGCCGGGCATGGTGGCACGTGCCTGTAGTCCCAGCTACTTGGGAGGCTGAGGCAGAAGGATCGCTTGAGCCCAGGAGTTTGAGGTTGCTGTGAGCTAGGCTGACGCCACGGCACTCACTCTAGCCCAGGCAACAAAGTGAGACTCTGTCTCAAAAAAATAAATAAATAAAATAAAATAAAAAAAATACATTACCCCAAAATATGCATTGTTGCACTAAAGGCAACTAAGAAGAAGCAGATGCTGGAAAGCTCTCTGCCCTCCTCTATGTACCTAAAAATAAGACATAGATTTACAAAAAGAAAAGGTTTCCTGCCCCTCCCCAAGAAAACAAAGATTAACCACTGAGGAAAACAGCAGACCCTTACGGCCTGCAGATGGTACCAGAGGAAGCTTTACTAACTAGCCTTTATCCACCATCGATTTGCCTTCTCCCAAGGTGCTACCCCTAGAGACTCAATGTCCCTTTCCTTTGTCTTGTCACTACTCCAAAAATTTCCTGTTCTTTGTTGAAGATGCTATATAAGCTGGGAATCAAAGCCACGTCTTTGAGAACTCCTCTTTCCCTGAGTGTCTCCCACCTACATGTGAAATATACATGTTAATAAATTTCTATTTCTTTCTCTCTTATTAATCCATCTTTTGTTACAGGAGTTCATTCCAACTAAGAACCAATGGGGTTTGACGAAAAAATTATTTTTCTTTTCCTATAAGGACAGTTGTGGAAGATTAAAAACTATAACTTTGGAATCTAGAGAAAGAAAAAGTGAAGAGAACACAGGATATAGTGTCTAGCCATCTCTGTTTTGAGCCTAGTTCTGACATGAGTAAGTTCTTGTATCCCAGTCATATGCTTGATCTTCTCTGGCCCTTAACTTCCTCCTGCCAGCTAGATGATTACCATGGCAACCTTAATGAGTCAAACAATAGCTCACATACTTACACCACATTAAATCAAAATTAGTAATATTTTGAACAAAATCTTGGCAAATTTACCATTTAAAATACAAGAGAAATGGTTTTGTTGAGAAATAAGTAGGATTGCAGAGACTTATAAATAGTTTTAACACTGCTATACTAATTTGGAAACAATTCTTACTATAAATAAGTCAATTATCATTATTTATCTATGCAGCACAATAAAAGGAAATTGAATGTGACAACCCCAGAGCCTAATTCTAATTACTATTTATGTTTTAAAGAAATAATAGAAATATCTTAAAATATTCAAATTTTTAGACTCCCCACTACAATTAGCCCAAATACGTATAGTTGTGCAGTATTTCACATTATTTCTTATTTTTCTTTGTTTTACGTTATTTCACAAATCTTCCATTAAATCTCAAGAAAGCAAACTCAGCCAAATCCCTAACCTAATGTAAAATAGCTATTTGGACATAAAATCTGAGTTTTCCTTGGTGAATCAGCTTTCAGAATTAGTATGTAAATGAAAAAATAAGTCGTTGATCCTACTTCCCTATTAAACATTAAGGTGATGACTTCCGCCGTAATAACTTACCCCAAGAATTTCAACCAAAAATAAGAAAGCAACAGAGATAGTATGGATTGGCGTCCCCCAAACTATTATTACCCCATCCCTTTTCTGTTGACTTTCTCTATCATAAAGACTGAAAAGCTAAAGCTGATTTAACTTCCAGTGTTAGAGCTGGACATATGGCATGGTTCTGGCCATGAGATAAAGGCAGAAATTCCTGAGCAGAGTTACTTTACTTGAATAAAAATAGGAGAAGTCCTTTGTTCTTCCCTCTTCTCCCTGCCTGGAACATAGAAGTAATGTCTGGAGGTACAGCAGCCATCATGTAACTGGAGGAAAAAAAGCCACTTCCTAAGAGTGGCAGAATATGAAGCTAGAAAAATCCAGCATCCCTAGATGTCATGCTTGAGCCCCGGACAACAGCCTAGCCTGCCTTCTTTGGTATTTCTTGTTTTGTGTGAATAAGAAAAATGCTTTCTTACTTACACAGTTACTATTTGCTGAGTTTTCCGGATTTGTTGTTGTTTTTTTGTTTTTACAGCTAATTGCATTTGTAATTAATAAACAAGTAAAACAAAGTAGTATTTACTTGCTGTCTTTTACACACTAGTATTAATAGTTCTCAAACTAGAGCACGGATGAGAATCACCTAGAAGATTTATCAAAATTCAGATCGCTGGGCTCCAGCCCCAAAGTTTCTGATTTGGTAGGTCTTGGATGGCTCACAAAAAATTGCATTGCAAACACGTGCCCAGGTGATGCTGCTGTTTTTGCACCAGGGGTCTCACTTTAAGACCTAGCGGATCACACAATAGCATTTCATAACATAAAACATAACACTACACAGTATAGCATAGCACAGCACACCACAACACAATACAGTCATATATTGCGTAATGACAGGGAGACGTTCCGAGCAATGTGCTGTTAGTCAGTTTCACCATTGTGCAAACATCATGGAGCGTACTTACCAAACCTAGATGGTATAGCTACTGTGTGTCCAGGCTATATGGTATGGCTCACACACCTGTACAGCATGTTACTCTACTGAATACTGTAGGCAATTATAACACAATGGTAAGCATTTGTATATCTAAACATTTAAAAGGTACAGTAAAAATATGGTATAAAAAATAAAAAATGGTACACCTGTATAGGGGACTTGCCGTGAAAGGAGCTTAGAGGAGTAGAAGTTGCTCTGGGTGAGTCAGGGAGTGAGGGGTGAGTGAAGGTGAAGGCCTAGGACATCACTGTACACTACTGTAGGCTTCATAGACACTGGACACTTAGGCTACACTAAATCAATAAAAAATATTTCTTTCTTTAATAATAAATTAACCTTATCTTACTCTAACTTTTTGACTTTAGAAGCTTTTTCATTCTTCAAACATTTTGGCTCTTGTAATAAAGTTTAAAATGTATTTTACAGCTATACAAAAAATATTTTTATATCCTTATTCTATGAGTTTTCTTCTGTTTTTAAAATTTTTTTAAATTTTTACACTTTTTTAACAAAAAAAAACCAAACTTAGTTAAAACTTAGACACAAAGACACACATTAGCCTAGGGCTACACAGGGTCAGGATCATCACGATGTCACTAGGCTACGGGAGTGTTTCAGCCCCCTTATCATCTCATGGGACCACCGTCGTATATGCAGTCTGTCATTCTCCGGAACG
Organism: Lepilemur ruficaudatus; assembly: GCA_963574885.1. Taxonomy (NCBI): domain Eukaryota; kingdom Metazoa; phylum Chordata; class Mammalia; order Primates; family Lepilemuridae; genus Lepilemur; species Lepilemur ruficaudatus. Next base: position 57,973 of record CAUYRT010040287.1, read on the forward strand.
TTGTTCTGCAGCGCATGACTGTATGACATAAACATCCCACTTTCCCAGTTCCTATTCCCCTATTGCTTTGCTTTTTAAAAAATAAATTCTGCCTCATTCTGATCTCCAGATCAAATACTCCTTAGTAACCTGCGCTTAAAGTGTAAAATAAGTCGCAAAAAGATCAGCAGATATTATGGTTCTGCTCCTGCCTGAAGCTAAAAGATAGGGAAGGAGCCGTCTAGCACTTGCCAGGCTAGACTATTTGCCATGTCACTTCCTGGCACATAATTATGCTGCTTGCTGACAACTATTCTACTTTCTGTCCTTCCATAAATTGTAAATGACAGTTTGGAAGCTGGTGGCCGAAAATTCTGAAAAAGAAACCTTTGCAAAGAGAGGCAAGGATAAAATCATGGTCAATTTAAAGTGGTTACTGATAAGCCGGCCCTGAGAAGCATCCTCAAGTTAGCATACTGTGAAAGAAATGGAATTTCCTGTCTCCTCCTCTTCCCCACCTCCGCTCCTGCTACCTAGAGTCTCAAAGCATGTGATTCACTCAAAAACTAAATTTCGCTAGAATGAGTTGGAAAGCCTACTGCACAGAAGCCTTTCTTCGTCTGTTAGAACAACACACAGTTGAATTTTACACGCAGGTAGAGAGAAAAGCTTCTCTCATGCCCACGTGCTGTCCTATACTCACAGCTTGCACCCACCTCCCAAACGACATGTTTCAAAAGTCTATCAAAAAGCCATCCTTTAAAAAAGCAAATCTGCCATTTTCCAGGTCTAATATTTGGTCGGCTTTGGCTCACTTCCCAGAAACTGGTCAAAATAATCCTTCTGCCCTAGTAGCTATATGATTTAAGACATGCTTTGTTAACCCCCTGGGGGCGATGGATCCGCCTAATTCGCCAATTTCACATCCACTCCCCACTGTGCCCAGAGTCTCAGTGAGTGGGACGAGACAGCCAGCCTGAGTTAAATAACCAAGCCTGGTCGGGCTTCATGGAAATGAACAAAACGGAGACCAGAGCAAAGCTCCTTAGTCCTTATGGGAATCACATCTAAGACCTTGACCTTCTTTTACCACTACCCAGCCCGCTGAGCTAACAACCTATAGGTCCCCAGAATAGACTTTCATGATTGCCTCTATTCCTTCAAACATTTGCAGACCTTAGCACCTTCAGGGATTTCTGGTTTTAAACTCTTTCCAGCACCTAATTTTGCCTTCCAACAAGTTTTGATTCTTTGCCCTTTCCCATGAGAAGCCTGAGAATAAGGACCAGGACATAGAGCCATCTGTCATTGTTCCATCTTCTTGATCTAACTCACCTTTTCAACTGCAGCCAAGGCTCCTAAGTTTCCCTGTAAACCAAGGCCAGCTGCAGACCTTTGAGGGTGTGCTCTGTTCAGGGTACTGTGCTGAGGGCACAAATTGTAAGAAGTCAAGCATTAAATGGGAGGCACAAAGCATCCGTGCAGAGTGACTGTAGAGGAGGAAGTTATCCTCAAATGCTGGGCCTCAGAGAGGACATGACCTTGCAGGAAAGAGAGAACATAACTGCAAGAAACTTCTAGAGATAGGATTCCAAGGAAGGGGAACATCAGAAGCCAAGGAAGTAGTGAGGTACGGTGAAAAGAACATGGGTTTGGGGATCAGACACATCTGGGTTTGAAGCTATTGCCTAGATGTGTGAATTGTGTGAGATACTTCATTAATCTAGAAGCCTCAATTTCCTTATCTGTGAAGGAGATGTAATAATATTCTCTGAAAGTGTTGTCCTAAAACTACCCAAAAACAAACAAAAAAAGACGAAAAATTTTCAACGTAGATCTCAATCGATGGGCCTATTGCTATCAAAGGCCTAGATGTGGACCTAAACATGAGGTAGAAAGAAAACGAGTAGGGCCAGTTTGGTTGGAGTAAAGGCTTTCCACAAAGGACTAGGGGAAACATTAGAAGAAGAAAAACAAATCAGGCTGGGCATGGTGGTTCACACCTGTAATCCTAATGCTCTCAGAGGCCGAGGTGGGAGGATCACGTGAGGCCAGGAGTTCAAGACCAGCCTAGGCAATAGTAATATCCCATCTCCACAAAAAATTTAAAAAATTAGTGGAGCATGGTGGTGCACACCTGTAGTCCCAGGTACATGGGAGGTTAAGGCAAGAAGATTGCTTGAGCTCAGGAGTTTAAGGTTGCAGTGAGCTATGGTGATGCCACTATTCTCTAGCCCAGGTGACAGAGCAAGACCCTGTCTCTGTCTCAAAAGAAAAAAAAAAGGGGGTGATTGCAGCCCCATCTTGTTCTCTCTTGCCCTCTTACCCTCTGCCATGTGACAACACAGCAAGAAGGCCCTTGCCAGATGCTGACACCTTGATATTGGACTTCCCAGCCTCCAGAACTGCAAACCAATAAATTTCTGTTCATTATAAATTACCTAGTCTCAGGTATTCTGTTATAGCAACACAAAATGGACTAAGACACTAAGTCTAGCCCCAATTCAGGGGGAGGGAAAATAGACTCCACCTGTCAGTGAGAGGAGTAACAAAGAGGGTGGCCATCTTTAATCTACTGCAAGCACCTACTCTGTGCCAAGCATTATACCAGTCAATGCAGAATCTGCAGAGACAAGAACATACAAGGTCCCTGTTCTCCTGGGTTAGATATGTGCTTTTCAATATAAAATGGAAACTTTTTCTTATGGGATTAGGTATTTTCTTTGTTCATTTAAAATAGGGCCCTCCTTAGTCCCCCAAAAGGATAAACTGACCCCATAAAGGGCCAAATAGTAAATAGTTCGGGCTTTGCAGGCCATATGACCTGTGTTGCAACTACTCAACTCTATTGCTTGGAGCTCCAAAGCAGTCATAGACTATATGTAAATAAATGGGCATGACTGTGTTCTGATAAAACTTTATTTATAAAAACAGGCATTCATTCATATTTGGTTTGCAAACCATAGTTTGCCAAACCCCGGGCTATCAGACAGTAGGTACTCAAATAAATACGGATTGAATGGATGGATTTTTTTCAGATGGGGTCTTGCTATATTGCCCAAGCTGGAGTGCAGTGGCTATTCATAAGTACAATCATAGCACACTGCAGCCTTGAACTCCTGACCTCAAGCCATCCTCCTACCTTCAGTCTCCTGAGTAGCTGGGACTACAGGTGCATGCCACTGCACCCAGCTAAATGGATAGTTTTTTAAAGGCTGGAATTTAAAGAAAAAATTACAAATAAATACTTGTGTGAACTTTTATTCCCTCAAACGCCCAACCATTCCCTTTCACACAGGTTTGGAGAAGCCCAAACTGAATTCATGTCAGTCCCACAGAGCCTCGTGGATATCAAGGGTCTTTTTAAGAAAAGCAATAAAAATTTTCCAAGTAGACAGATCAGAATTTGTGGGGGATCAGAAACTTAGATTAAGAACTCAGGAACAAAGGGACAGTATATCACTTTTAGGAACTGATTTTATATACCATGTTTCATCAATTCTAAGATGTCATTTATGGGGGGAATACTGCCAATTAAACAATAAAATACCCTAGCCTATAAGATGTATCCCAATTTCAGAGCTGTTAAAATGTGGAAAAAGTGAATGCTGATGAAATATCATAATTTGATCATTTGTCCAGGTAACAAACCAAAGCAAAGCACCATTTGCAAAGTACCCATAAGTCCCAAGGACTTTCCACAAATTTTTGTGACCATCTTCACATCCATTTCAAATAGCACATTATCCTCTTTGCTCGCTACACTCCTGTCCCCCTAAACCACTTTTAGCTTCTTGGACAGGCCATTCTCTTCCCACTTCAAGCGCGTTGCAAATACTACTGCCTCTCCCTGGGCCCCATAGTTCACCCCTATACAACCTTCAGATGCCGGCCCTTTTGTTTCTATCTTAAGAAAACATTTTCTAAGCAAGATGTTCATGACACTGTAGTTCAGAAAATCTAAGATGTCATTAACTGTAAGTAAGACCCACAATTATTTCATACACCACTAAGAAAGAAAAACACGCTGACAATTAAATTCTGACCTACTATTAATCATGATGCACATCCAGTTTCAACGACGTCAAATGTCGTGGGGTGGGAGTGGAAATGTGTGTCTTGGAACTGATGAAATCTGTAGCTTGGTACAGGTCAGTGATTTTCAGAAAGACTTAAAATATCTGAGCTGAAAGGTGATGTCACCTCCCATGCCATTTGTCTTTCAGTACATGATATGAGATAGAGAAAATTTTACTCATGAGAATTCCTAGGGAAGCTGCAAGTGATGGAAAGACCTGAAAGCCTGCTCCTTGTTAGAGAATTTGGAAGGTGGCCAAACATGAGGGGAGAGTTGGGGGGGGCGGGGCAAAAAGAGAAAGGAAATCAAGTAAGAGCTGCTGAGACAATGACAGGTCGCACAGGAGGCAGTGTAAAGCCCTCCTCCACGAGAGCCCCAAAGCTGTATTAAATCCCCAAGCCAAGCAGCTTGCATGGTTGTTTTTTTTTGAAAAGTGGTGAAGGCGGCTTGAACTCTAGTAGGCTCATGGCAGAATCAAAGTGATCAACGTGAATTCAGCAATAGAGATGGAAAAGACCTCATGGAAGTCAAACCTGGAACTGACAATACAGTGGAAAGAACCCTGCATTTGCTCAGTCTATGCAATCGGGGGTCTCAGCCACAGTAATTTCCCAGAGCAGGAGGTGGGCTCCAGGTGATCTGACACACATGGCTTCATCTTCTACCTGCCTGGGGAGCAGAGGACCTGCCACCAAGCAGAATGCATCATTAGAATTGGTCTGGAGGTCACGAATCTAGAACCCAGAGAAGTTAAAGGAATTTGACCCATGGAATACCATTGTAGGGATACATAGCTGGTGGACACTAACGTTTGTGAGAAATAATGATGCTGTGATTTGCAAAATGTTTACAGGAGACCCAGACAGTTTTGGAAGGATAGGTCAGGTTGTTCCGTGCAGGTGTGCACACCTGGGCTTAGGTGGCAGTATAAATGTTTTCCAGCCGGTCTCAAATAAGTCTCTTGGTGACTTTAAGTAGAGTGTCTTCATAATGAGGCTCAGAAAATTAACCCCAGCTAGATGGGAGACACAGAACATTCCAAGAAGTAGAAGACATGGGCCCTGGCTCTGGTCTACTTATACTCTCCCTAAGTGTGGGTAGCAAGGGCTCAGTGGCAGCCCTGCGGAGACAAAGTCCTCTAGCACTAGAGGCTCTGGACTGACAGAGGGTTTAGGTTCAGGATGGCAAAGTAAGGGCAGGCAGGGAAAGCACCTGTGTGAAGCAGGCTGGGTGGGGGCTGTGGGAGCCCCATCTAACGGGGAACCAGGATCAGCACTTGCTGCCTATCGCGACAGGAGGAAGTAAGCATGTGCTACCAGATCTTCCACTAAAGGACATAAACGGAATCCTGATGTCCATGGAAATTTCCTGGATCTCTGTATGTCGATAACTAATTTAATTTTTGGAATATCCTGAGTCTAGTCTGAAGAAATGATTTTTCTATCAGGCTTCCCATTTATCACCTCCAGGTGAGGTCTTTTAGGGAAGTCTAGCCTGGGACAAGCAAAATTGTCTCCGGATGTGTCTAAGTGTCCCCTAGGGCTCAGACTTGCCCCAGTTCAGGTCCACTGCTTTAGAGGATGGGTCCAACGGACACCAGTGGTTGTAGGGAGACCACTCAGGAGGCGATCACAGAAGCCCAGGGAAGAGATAATCGTGACTTGGACTAGTGTGTGGTTTTGAGGAAGAAGAATAATAATCATAGTTGCTAAGTTTCTTCACGACAAGCTATTTGGTAGGTATTATTGGCTCCATTTTACAGATGAGAAAATTGAGAAACAGAGAGTTTAAGAAACTTGCCCCTGATGAGAGAGCCAGGATTCAAGTGCAAGCAATCAGGATAGCATTGGGATATATTTTAGAACCAGAACCAACAGGACTTAGTGATGGCATAAAGTGGGAGAAGGAAAGAGGAAATGACAAAATTACTCCAGTTTGGGGCTTAAGTAATGGTGGATGAAGTGACATTTACTGAGTAAAGAATGCTGTAAGAGGAGCAGATTGTGAGGAGAAGGGAGAGAGTCAAAAATTCCATTTCAGACAACGTTCTACGGGAGACCAGAGTATGCCACCCCAAAACAGGAAGGATTATTGAGCTGAAGACAGTTAAGAAGCAGCAGATACAGGAAAGCTCTCTGCCTTCCCTCTTTTTGCCTAAAAGTAGGATGTAAATTTACAAAGACAAAAGGCATCCATCTCCCCTCCTCTCTCTACCAGGGGGAACAAAGGTTAACCGCTGAAGACAACTCAAGACCCTTAT